>WEKX01010291.1:51308-113682 GCA_013390025.1 Pitta sordida
CAGCTGTCTATAGACTACTAGTCTAGTTTAAGTCTAGTCTAACCTCATTTCTTAGGCTCCCTTTATGTTTTCACCACCTGCAGAAGGAGATTCACCTTCTGTCTTCTGAATTAAAATCATTGTTACTTCCAAAGAAAGTTGCTTTGTAATCCTGGGACATAACATCAATCGAGGTTCTGCAACCTGCAACCCCCTGCATAAACAGTCAAGTATTTACATCTTTCAAAGCCAAGTTAGCACTTTCCTAGATATTTGTCCACTCTCATTTTACTTGCCTACTTAGACAACTCTCTCCAGCAATTCAGTAACCTCAAATGACTGCAAGGAGGAGTGACAGCATGTGGACATTGGCCATTCTGTAGAATCAGTTTTATCAGTAGACATCATGCCATGAATATTGTTTGAGAATGTGCACCACACTGCATAAACTATTCCATAGTTTTAAAACACAAGCCTCCTAAACTTGCTCTTCGATTCAGAACAAAACAATAGAACAAGATAGAAAGATTTGCCACAATATTATAAACAGTAGTACAGATTTAGTAATACTGTAGTTGTCTTTTTTTCCTTTTAATTTACTTCTTTACGATGAGACCCAGATGTCCTATCTTGAGTGCTAATAAGAGTGCCAAGAATCTTCATATTTTCCAGTCAAAGATAAATGACAAACTCTTCAGGAAAAATAACCCTTGAAAAAACACTAAAGGAAGATAGACTGGCACTTTCTAGCATACAGTTTTCACAGATCGCTTTATTTATCCAATCCAGCTTTTTATTCATGGAATCTTTAGGTTCAAATATCACTCCAGGAAGGCTTGTGACTGAAAGGCTGAAAGAGAGGGATGTTTCTAACATCACAGAAAATGAAACCACTAATCAGTATGAGCAAGAATACACAGTAATCCCTCGCTACTTTGTGGTTCACCATTCATGGCTTCAATATACCACGATTTTTTCCCCTGCACCTTTACCACCTTTACCATATTTACTGAATTTACTGTATCTACCCTATTTACCACTATTTTGCAGATTTCACTTGTTGCAGCATCTTTCTGGAACTGGCCCCCAGAATATTCAAGGGATTACTGTATATAAAAGAGAAAAGCAATGAGCTGCAGAATACAATATGAGGCAGCTTTTTACACAATTGTATGATCTCTAAAGGGATAGTTTATCATGATAAAAGTTAACTGAATGGCAGAGATACAATATCTTCAAAGTAATAAGATACGAAAATTATTTCTCTACTGTCATTTAAAAGAGAAAAATTAATTTAAGTGGATAAAAGTTGACAATGACTATCAAAATAATCCAACAAGTCTTTCTTTGGGGGTGCAGAGATGAAATGATTGTCACTTCATTTATGTTAGGTGTGCACAGTGTTATACAGAAGTTGGAGAAAAGACTACACTTCCAGCTAGTTTTCTATTTAATGATTTAGAGAGATAAGGAAATGTTAGTATATAAGATGCACAAAACATCTTGAATGGACAGAATTATTACTTAGAAATTGATGGGTTGGAATGGGAATCATCAGAAGTTCTTCCACCTTGTGAACTCAAGGCAGCATAGTACAGTAATCCCTCACTACTTCGCAGTTCACCATTTGCGGGTTCAATACATCATGGGTTTGTTTCCCCGCATCTTTCCCGAATTTACCCTATTTACCACTACTTTGTGGATTTTGCTTATCACTGCATCTTTCTGGAACCGNCTAATTATGGATATAAAGAGGAGGAAATTACATGGCATATCATGCAAAAGAAGGACAAAGTAGTTAGCCATAAAGTACAGGTAGGAACTTTCTATGTCTGGGACATGGAGATACTCATTGCTCTTTGAACAAGCTTCATGATGTACATATATCTGAAGAGCTGCCATTTTGCTGAAGAAATCACCCTTAAATTCAGAATTATTTTGGATAACACTGAGAAATCCGATACTTTATGAAAGCTGTTTTTTTCTTTCAGATATACAACATACATGTTTGATGTGAATGCTCCCTTACTGTGTTGCTCCTTAAATGCAAGTCATTAAATTCACCTGCACTCTCATGTAACACTGGGAAGGTGAGGTTGTACATTATAATTTCCCAGACGTAATTCACATACACAAAGGTTGTGGGATGATTTTTAAAGGGCAAAAATATAACCCAACAAATATATATAAGAAAATGTTGTCATTGGCTATCAGATGCCGGTGAAAATACTTTCTCTTTCTTATAAATTTTGACTGATATATCAAAACAATATCTTATCACAATTTCTTCGGTTCTTAAATAGGTACAGCATAACGAGTGTTGTTATTTTATTTTACTTTATTTTTTTACTGCATGATCAGTCCCTTTTTCCGTATTTATCATCAAAAGTATTGACATCCTAATGCAGTATTAAGTTGTTAAAATTAAATAGTTTTCATATGAGCACACAATCCAAATCTCACTCAAGGACAAGCACAGATCACAGTGAACACTGAATTAGATCCATGATGAAACTCCAAAATGTAGATAATTATTATGGCCTTATGATTATTTTTAGCAACATATGTTGCTAAATATTCCATGAAATTAAATTAGTCATGCTATTCAAGTAAGTGTAATGAAACCATCTACCTTTAGGAAGAATTAGTTCCTATTCATAAAAAGAACCAAACCACACACGCAAAAATACCCCAACCAACCAAGCACAAGAACAACAAAACACAAAACAAACAAACNACGATTTTTTCCCCTGCACCTTTACCACCTTTACCATATTTACTGAATTTACTGTATCTACCCTATTTACCACTATTTTGCAGATTTCACTTGTTGCAGCATCTTTCTGGAACTGGCCCCCAGAATATTCAAGGGATTACTGTATATAAAAGAGAAAAGCAATGAGCTGCAGAATACAATATGAGGCAGCTTTTTACACAATTGTATGATCTCTAAAGGGATAGTTTATCATGATAAAAGTTAACTGAATGGCAGAGATACAATATCTTCAAAGTAATAAGATACGAAAATTATTTCTCTACTGTCATTTAAAAGAGAAAAATTAATTTAAGTGGATAAAAGTTGACAATGACTATCAAAATAATCCAACAAGTCTTTCTTTGGGGGTGCAGAGATGAAATGATTGTCACTTCATTTATGTTAGGTGTGCACAGTGTTATACAGAAGTTGGAGAAAAGACTACACTTCCAGCTAGTTTTCTATTTAATGATTTAGAGAGATAAGGAAATGTTAGTATATAAGATGCACAAAACATCTTGAATGGACAGAATTATTACTTAGAAATTGATGGGTTGGAATGGGAATCATCAGAAGTTCTTCCACCTTGTGAACTCAAGGCAGCATAGTACAGTAATCCCTCACTACTTCGCAGTTCACCATTCGCGGGTTCAATACATCATGGGTTTTTTTCCCCGCATCTTTCCCGAATTTACCCTATTTACCACTACTTTGTGGATTTTGCTTATCACTGCATCTTTCTGGAACCGGCACACCTACCCCTATGATATTCAAGGGATTACTGTAGTTAGGTATAAATCCACACCTTAACATTGATGTTCTTAGCCATTGATAATCCAAAGTGTTGAAAATCTAGAAATACCAAATTCCACCTTATTTCCAGCCTAAAGACAATGAAGGTTTGCTTTAGTCATCTGCTGGGAAGTCAAATTTTTAGGTGAAAAAGCCAATCCATATACAGAACTGATATGAAGTCATTCTTACACTGTCAGCTGATGCCCTTATCATTGGTCATATGCTATTTTCCCTAAGTTGACAAGCTCTCATTGTCTTCTTCAATGGGAACCAAACAGCAAAACCATACAAACATACCATGGTCACATAAAATGAATTTTAAAAGGGGAACATGCAAAAATCCAGTAAGGATGGGTAGGTTCTTGTTACTTTATGAGAAATAGCATTTATTATAAATATATTTTTAAGAATATTAAGAGAGCTTTTAATGACTGTTATTCAAGCTTTCTTGTTTCTCTATTTGTTCAATTATAGAGCAGGCCATAAGTGTTTATAGAGAGAAGCACTGAAAACAACCTGCTTCTGGCAGACAAGATATGACTGAACATACTGCATGAAGAGTGGCAATATTAATCTTTGCTGTTTAATACAGCAACCCAAAGAGGCCATCTGCTTGTCATTGGCAAAAATTTCATAAAACCTACTGAAGCATAGATGTGGATGGCTTGTTGGGACTGTGATAAGACAGGAAAAAGAGCCACATGCATTAATTATATTAATTTCTAATTGCTTATCCTTTAGGAAATAAACAATGCTGTTTCTGCTGAACATGAAATAAAAATGTTTAAAAATGCAGATTGGTGTGTGGGCACAACCATTTGCTTACAGAATGCTTTGAAAAAATTCAAGCTTCACTTGAATTTAGCTTTACTTAGCCAATTATTTGTTCTTCCTGTTCTTGGGTTATAGTAATTAAAAAAAAAAAATCAACAAAAACCAAACAAACCAAAACTAGAAAAAATGTTACTTGATATGAATGTTTCATTATTAATAAAAGACAAAACAGGCAGAAAGCTTTTATCACTAATGAAAAAGGAAGTACTCAGAACGGAAAACAAGATCAAGCCAATGGGAGGGGCAATGTTCACGAGTCACATTAGCTCTTTGCTCCTCACAATTGTTTGCTGAAAATTTACGGGTCTGCATAAATAGGAAACTATATAAAGACACTTGCACTCCTTATCCAAAATGTATTATTTTTCTCTTGAACTCTGAGGCTTTGTCATCTCTATTACACTTATTCTTTTGTAATTATTCTATTTTACAGGCATCTAGCCTCCTTTCTGTGAACAAAGTTGAGTAGTTAGCAGTAGTGTCAAATTTATGTCTACCTGGGACTTTAATTACTGTACAGGAAGCCTAGCTTCTTTAGTGGGCAACCAGGTTTGTGGCACACTGTTGTGATCCAAGTGTTCCAATACCTAATTTTCAGGCTCTTATTATAGAAAGAAAAGTGCTCCTAAACTTGATATCTCAACTGATTTCTGTTGTATTGATATCTATTTATTTCTAACAGTATCACAGTCCCTCGAGCTAAATGAATGTGGTCAAAACATTGCCTAATCTACCTTTTTAGCTGATTTCTGAAAGATGAGTCCACCTAAAGGTGAGAATTTTTTCCAAGCCAGATCTTTAGCAAACTAGTTTAAAAGACATACCAGAGAGTAAGATGCTTATAGCTTCTTTTCTCTCTCCTATTAGCGTTATTCAGCATCACTTGTGCCTTACAACCCCATTCACAGCATGACTGGCTCAATCCCCAAATCAGACATATTTTCTCAATTAATTGATGACTGTTCACAATATGTTTTCTACTATATTTTGATCTCATCTCTCCTTAGCAGAAGGTAGTTTGATTTGCTTTAGATCCAGAGTTTAGTTTGTTGCATTTTCAGAGAGGATCTGTTGTTGAAAATAGTCTTGCAGAATATTGTCTACATGGAATATTGAATTTTACAGCAGTGGTCACAGGTTCAGACAATGCCTGGCAATTAGACTTCTGCAGCACTATCAAACTCTTTTAAAGGTGATTAAGAGTATGTATATGTACTTACAGTACATAAGTAACAGTATGTATATTCACTATGCAGCACTCCACTGTTTTCTGCTGACCATTGATCCATAAACAAACATGGGTGTTCTTAGTTGATCCAATGGCAAGATAAAACACATTATTTTATAACTCCACAATAACAAATTCCACTATGGCAGATACTTCTTTAAACGTGTTGTGGTTTAGAGTGAGATCTTACTCTCCTCAAAGGGAAGTGAAGAAGAAAATGAAAGAAATATTTACTAACTACAGTACACAAATTTATAACTAAAAAAACTACTCTCCTCCAAGGAGTTAAGGAACAGCAAGAGAGAGGAAAAAAACCCTGTTGTTTCCAGTCCAACACTGTCCAGTATTCTCCTCCCCCAGGTGGGGAGCAGGGAAAAGGAAGGAAATGGATGAAAACCTTGTACCTGGTTCTGATGCAGATGGTTGAGATTCCTTGTTTCAGTATGGATGTGTCTATAGGAGATCAGTTCCTCAGCCTCAAGAAGAGTAGCTGCAATCCACCAGCTGGGCTGTTGTGCTGCTGGTGCCACCATTCCTCCAGAAACTCCTCTCCCTCCCAGTCAAAATGCCTCAGATTCCTAAGATTCCTACAAGCTGGACCACCCACAGCCACCCAAGAGCCCTTTTCAAGCTTTATATACGGCAGCTGTGGGAGAGAGTGTTAACGAGCCCAAAGGCTCTGCAGCTGTGACCTGGGTATTCCAGGATTTACCATTGCACTGGGCGGGGAGGTGGGGGGAGATGGGTGTTACAGACAATGCTGTTTTAAAACAGCAGTATGGAATACAAAAATACCAAGATGCATTTACCACACATATCATATGGCTAATCTAAGACAACATGTATGAAGCACCCAAATCTACCTTCATTCACAAGTACAAGTATCCAAAAACAAAACAACCCACTTGCTCTTAAGTTACAACCCACAGCATGTTGCCCAGTTCCTTTCCAGTTTAATTTAAAGATTTCCAAACTCTAAGCTCATCACAGACAGTAGATGCAAGTCCTTCAGAAACAGATTAAAACACATGGCCCAATATAAGATTTAGCCATGCTTTTGACATACATACAGTGAAATTTTTAAAGACATAATAAAAAATAGCAATATATCATTAATTAATTAATATTAATTAATAGCTATAGAGCATCAAAGAGCTACAGTTATACCTCCATAATCACAAGGAACCCGGGGGTCTTGCAAAAAAACTAATCTACGAGCAGTTGTGGGTCAACAATATGTATACAGGCCATGCCCATCGCTCCACCCACAGCCATTCAGGAGCACTGGGGAGCGTTTTCCACTCCTCCCACGGGCTCTCACAGCACAGGGGAGCAAAAGGAAGCATTTCTGAGCTGTCTCTGCCTGAGGAGACCCCCCGGAGAATCCCTGGGCTTTTTGTCAGCCACACTGCAGCTTCCGCAGCCACCGCCAGTGCTGTTACCACACATGCTTGCAGTGCCTCCATGGTGGGGACGCTTCTGGGCCACAGTGGGGAAGGGGGTCGGCTTGTGTCCCCAGGCTCAGTTCGGTGTGACTCCATGCCGCCAGTGCTCTTGGAGCCTGGGAAACCTTGACTTTGCAACACTGTGACACCCGGGGCCCTTTATGGCAAGGGGTGGTGTCAGTGTCAGAGTTTCTTTCCTTTTAACTGCATCGGCTATGATACCTACATCTGCCGGTCCCGAGTGCAGTAGCGGCACTACTGGCCGCTGTATGTGTGGCAGTGCTGCGCTGGGTCTTAGCGGCCACTCGGGGCATACCAGGGGCAGGCCACACTGATGCTTCCCCACACAGGACTAAAACACCCCACACACCCTGAGGCATGCCACGGCATAAGCCTTCTGCAGTAGGGACCAGACATGGAGACACACAGGAGCCGGGCAGAGACCGTAGCATGGCACCATGGGACTACAAACACCATGGAACCTCCGCAGCACTCACAAGGGAGTGATCTGTGGCTGTCCGCAGCAAGCAGGAGGCACTACGTTCGGTGAGGTCGGGATGGAGAAAGTACGATGCACCGAGTTATGACTGCACTCATTTTCTGGAGGAGAGCGTGGTACAGAATCAATGGCAGAAAGGCCTTCAATCTTTTGTGTCACTCAAGCTTCACAAAAATGATATAGCTCCATATAACTGATTAAGGAGCTAAATCACAGTAATGGACATATTTTTCATTTTTCCCAGCAGTATCAATTTCCTTCTCCTTGATAACAAGCTCATATTTGGCTGATTTCTGGTTTTTGTTTTTCAGTCTTTTGCCATTCTTCAGAGTTGGTTTCTATAGCATAGACAAAAGTCAAAAAAGATTCCACATGGAGAATGCTCAAGCAGTTCAAGTGTAAATAGACTAAAAAATAGAATCTGCTCTTCATTGCATGGCAAATACAAATGTTCAAAACACGTGCGAGAAAAGTCAAATTACTTCAGTATAATTATTCTTTTGAAGCAACGATTAGGAAAAGGTGTTAGCACAGGGAAATGAATTGAATCATATGCTTATTCATTGTTCTGAGGCATGTTCATTGATCTCCTCTTAGCTGTTATCATAAAATATAGAACTAATTGACATTCAATAACAGTCAAAAACCTTTATGTTATTAGTAAGTATGTTGGAAAGATTATTAGTTGCTTTTTGGAAAATACTTGCTGGCAATTCTCTAACAATATTTTCATATATAGTGAAATTTTAGATGGTGGATGAATTCAACTTGCTGAGAACACTGCTGATACACGGAAAAAACATTAAAAGAATTCACAGAAGAAACTGCTAAAGTTTGAAGTTGCATAGCAGTTTTTGAAGAGGTAGATCAAGAAAGTGCTTGCCACTATACCAAAATTCAAATAAAAAGTACAAAATTATATGCCTAAAACCAGAAGATGAAAACAGTACTATGACCCTAGTCATACCAACCACAACAAATGTTAATCATTTAAGTAGTACAAGTTTGTAGGAATTTTAAAGAGAGAGAGAATATATTGGTTAAGTGTCTAGAACAGAAAGTGACTAAAACGCCACATCTTTTTGTTTGGTTGGTTTTTTCAGGACATTGTCTTTCTGCCCATGACTCAGAATATTTGGTTGAAAAATGAAAAGTCAACAAAGTGATAAATCTTGTCTTTCTCCAGTTCAGAAATAAAAATGAGATTGAGAGGATCTATTAATTCTAAATGTTCGGAAGATTTTCTGATCACATGTTTCATTTCAACCAGTAAGCACATTCAGGATTTCTCCATATGACAGAGTAATATAACTACCTGATTTTTATTTTTTTTTTAAGAAGTTAAGAAGGAATTCAATAGAAAGGAGTCCGGTTTGCACGTAAGTGGATCTTAATTTCAAATAAAAGGCAGCTTGCCCCAACTTCCAAGATAGAATTAATTACAAAGTAATGACAAAAAACATTGCTTAGATTTTTCTATATTGATAACACTTAAAAAGCAAGTTTTTACAAAAACTATAAAATAATTTTAACACTGCCAAAGTTGCTGAGCTAAAAGAGATTTTATCTTCTGTAAGACAGGGTGAATCTTCAAGTGTAAATATTAAATGTAGCTGAAAACCAGGATTCAAATGAATTATATTGGGAATGCAGAACCTTAACTAAAATGTAAATATGAGAAAAAGTTTAAAATGCATAATATAAGTTTTCTTTATCATTAATTTAAATTATTATTTATGATCAGTGAACTTAGATTAAATTTTATTATCAAGCATAGGACAGACAAATTCTGAAGTGTGTACTGTCATAATTGAGAAATTATCAGTAGACCAGACCTGAAAATGAAACAAGCAGATTTTCTCTGAGAATGCAAATACTGAACTGCAGTTGTCCAAATATTAGACATGATCCACACATTATCTTTGCAGTAAAAAAAATCAAATTTTAAGTCAAGTAATTAAGAAACTGTGGTTTCATTTCCAGATCCAGTGTTAAGATAAGCATACAAATAGACAAATTCAATATTCTTTTAGTCATGGATTAGCTAAAATGTGCCCTGCAGTCTTCGGGACTTCAATGTCAGGAGGTCACCAAATGCTCCAATTTGTTGGAGATTGAACTAGTGACTTCAACCACAGCTTTTTTCTAATTACACAAATAATGTAAGCAGTAAAGCCCTGGATTACACCTCTTCCTGAAAATAAGCAATGTTCTGTTCTAATTCTGGCTTGCACTAATCTTGAATCAAATTATACCCATGTTACACATATCCAGGATAAACATGCAATTTCAGAATCAAAAGAGTTTCTCACAATTGCATGTTCAGATCTTTTTCAGAAAGACTCTATTTCAAGAATGTTTATTACTCTTGAGAAAAGCTAGATCAATTTTGAATTAATCATAAAACAGAAATAACTTTTTTGTTTATTACGTGCAGAAGAACTTTTTGTTCCAATTCAAACATATTCAGCCTTGAAGCTAAATATCCTAACCAGAGATGGCTTACTGAAATGTGTTGGCATGTTGTAGCAGAAAAGCATAATAATGGACTTCGACAAGGATTTTCACCAGGGTCATGGTAAATGCTTAGCATCTTGGCAGGTCTTCATCTACCATGCCTATCTGTAAAATGCATATGTCAAAGACAAAAACAAAGTAAATTACTCAAAAAGAAACCATATCAAATCAAAATTTAAAAAAGCAGCAGTTCCTATGGGTAGGATGAGTCAATATGGAAACAAATTATCATGGAAAATGTTGGACACTCCATTTTTTACTATCGATAAATTGTGCCTGAATACATTACTGGAAAACACACAATACAAATAATAGTTACTTGTGGGTTAGACCTACGAAACTATGAATCTCTGCCTGTTTGCTTAGACAGCACAAGAAGGCATTGGAGTCCCTTTTTTCCTTGCAGTGTATGGAGTAAAGAAAGAGTTAAGAATTGAGTCACAGAAATAATCCTGCAGCTGGTTCTGTCCCTCTTAAGTCAAATAATTTTTGTTTATGTCACCATATTTCATCAGTCATTATGTGTCTGTGTTCTTGGAAATTTAGTGCTGATCGATGATAATTTGGATGTTAGCAAATATTAGTTTAAATTTGGGAAATTAGCATTTTGTTAGTAGATATTTAATAGGAAATCAAGTCTTTCAGAAATAATGTTTATCTTGAATTAAAGAGGAGGCCTGTTGTTTTCATTTCTGTGCAAAGCTAATTTAATTTAGTTAAATACTAATTTCACTCCAGAACAGACACACCGCAACAAAACCTACCAAGAGGGAGATAGTACTAGAGCTTGTTCTGCACACAGGCTACAATTTCTAAAATCTTCACCTCTTAATAGCTGTAAAAATAATTAGATCTCTTTATTTAGCTCCAAGGAAAGGACTGGCAACTCTTTCCATGAAGAAAGCATGTGTTCATTGTCCTAAAGCCCTTTAGAAGTTACATTTCCCACATCAAAGCGGAAACAACTGCTACCTAAATCTCTGGGGAAAATGGCAAGAAAAAAGGCAGTAAATGTGTATACTTCTGTTTTGAAGAGCCAGGCCGAAGTCATTCATGAGTCTTCACAGAAGTATGGTGAATGCTCAGTTTATTATAAACAAACTGTCCCCTTTATCTCCTCTCTACTTCCGTACTTGCATCACACGAGGCTATCACATGACTAATCCTACTCTAACATCGGCTACTACACTAAATGCACATGCCTTAACTAACTCTTTGATTGGAGAATACTCTAGGAGCACATGGCAGCACCTTCTACATTCCTCATCCTGCTCATCTGTGGTAGTTTCTTTCTTTAGCTGGATTCAAGGTCGAATCACCATGGTTACCTCGAAAGTCCCGAAGTAGAGTGAATACTTTTTGTGCCCTATCTCCTCTAAAAATTCTTCTACATACTTCCAGTTTTGCTGTTTACTTGAGGTTATTTAGAAAGCCTGTAATTATCAATCTCTGTTCCTCAAATTTCTATGCTGTGAAAATAAAATAGTCATAGGACCCACTTTCATCAATATTTTGTAAATCTATGCATAGATATTGATCATTTATCACTGTGATACTGCTTTTCAGATAATGCTTAATAGGAAAATGCAAAGCAAGACAAATCAAACCCCATTTAAGAAAAATTAAAATACCAATTCTTTTCTAATACTTTCAGCTCAAAATGCTGGAAGAGTTCCAAAACTACACTGAACTGTCCCAAGTTGTCTAGCACAAAATACCATCACTTTGTCCTGTGACTACCCGTGAGCAAGGTTGTCAGAAAAACAGCTCCTTTGCAGTACTTGATGAGTTGACTGAAGAGTTGAGGAAATTTCTCCAATCAAGGGTGTTCAGGTTTTTTCACCGTATCTTTTGATGTGCTTTTTTTCCTTTCTCAGGAGTAGTTGTCCCTTAAAGTGTCTTTTATGGACATTGAAGGACACCAGAGAACCTGAAAAGTAATCTGTTGCCCGAGGAGTAGGGAGATCCTTCAGTCTGACTTAAACCTTGCAGGATTTCAAAGCGATTTTCCCAGCTTCCCATAACTCGTCTAAAGGTTGGCTGGAGAACTACCAAATCTAAAAGAAAAGGACTTCAAAAATGAATCCACAAAATTTAATGCTAAAATGACCATTTCACCATCAGCAATGATTCATCAGTCATATATACTCTTTTACCATACAGGAAAAGAGGGGGTTATGTTTTAAGAGCTAATACAGCATACAAACATCGTTGTGAATTAAGTGTTTTAGAGAAACAATTTACTACCACACAGTGTACTGAACAGTTTGGAATGAGTGTAGTGATCCCAGGCCAAACACAAACTCCTTAAAAGCAGAACTGTGTGTCCACAAAGTCCAGCAAAGCTTCAGATCAGAGTTCAGAAGCACAGGAGTCTGTATTTATACCACAAAACATCACCATGGCTTAAATTTGATAAATCACTTTTAAGTTGCAAAGTATTGAGTTCTTTCAACAAAGGAATTCTTGAGGCTTTTAATCTTATGGATATTAAAATGGTGTATTTCTCCTTGTAGTAGCTCCAGCTTCTTTTCTCATGATGAGTACCTTTTGCCTGCCACTCATCTCTCGCCACAACCCCTCACTATCCACATCCTCCATGCCTAGTGCTGGGGCTGGTTACCAACTGTGGTGTGCTAAGTTGCTGAGCAGCATTCACCTGGTGACTGGCCAGCAACAGGCCAGAGAGAGCAGGCAACTTGCAGGTTTTCTCCAAGGGAAAAACCTTACCTGGCTGCAATATGAACTATATTTGAGTAACAATAACAAAAGGTCTGTTCACCTGAAAAGATGTTATTAACATTGGACACTAGAGTAAAACTTTGTTCTCATGGAACAGAGATACACAGACACATAGGCAGAATGATTGCATAGACCTTACGGCCTTAGAAAACTTGCTGAAAGATTCTGTGTTAATGAAACCCATATAGGAACTATGTATTTACCACCTTACACTTTCAAAGAGAAACTTAGGAACAGGGTTTTCTCCCGATTTGGTTTTTGTCCATTTGTGGATAAATGGGAAAATAGGAATAACAGCTAACTTTGTACTGTTGATCCCACAAGCCCGATGCCAAACTGCCATGACCAAAACTCATGCTGATATACTGTCCATACTTGTAAATTTAAATTATTTTAGATGCAAATGATATGCATCTTTTTTTTCAATGTAGGAGGTTTTGCCATACAAGTTTGAAGCAAGTAAATACTGTTAATCAAAATATTGCTTTAGATTTCCAAACATGTTTAATTACTTTTTATAACAGACAGAGAGGACAAAACTAGCTTTTTCCCCCTTTTTCTGTTTTTTTTTTTTGGTTTTGGTTGGTTGGTTTTGGTTTTGTTTTTGCAGTGTGGGATGATTTTTACCATCACTCTCACTACATTAGGTAAACTCTAATGGTTTTTACATCTCTCTCACTACATTAGGTAAACTGGTGGAAAGGAGAGAAAACAGAGAAAACAGTACATTTCTGGCTACAGCAAAAACGGGGGGAATACAGCAGAGATCTCTAACTCCAGACAGATGCTACAGGCTACCTGCACACTTCATTTTATACAAGTCTCACAGAAAACAACTGTCAGAAAACTCACATAGAACTGCCAATCCACTGCCAGTATTTACATTGAAATTAACAATTTTACCCAACATTACTAGGCAGGTAATTCAGAGGTTTTCCACTCAAGAGACAGCTTGTCAGTCATAGCTGGCTGGGAAACTTGGGCAAGCTGAAGTGGGACATAGGAAAGGGTTGCTCAGAGAGGCTGAAACTAGGCAAGACCCTGAGAAACCTGACCTGACTTCACAGTTGGCTCTGCTTTGAGCAGGGAGGTTGGACCAGATGAACTTCAATAGTTCCCTCCTATCTAAAATCTTCCACAATTACCTGATGTTTTCATAAATCTTGAGTTTCAGTGGAATTTCTGATTCATGCTAGCTGACCACACAATATCAAACAGAAGTAAGCTTACCTGTCTTTACCTTAGTTCATAGTCTTTCTCTGCGCTACTAATTTTTCTAGTATTGGTTTTTTCTCCCACCCATCTCTAAGCACTCTTCTCTATACTGTCACAGAAGGATTTCCCTTCTCCCAGCTGTTCTGTCCCCAGGACTGATCACTTAAAAAAACGAAAGCTCAGCTCAGATGTTAGGTTCAAGACCCAGAAGCGTTTTTTTTCCCTTACTCCATCCTAGACTAGGGCCCTTTCAGTGCCAGGCAGAATATTTAGGGTATTTGGTTTATTATTGTGCAAAACATAGTTATTCGAAGATTTATAAAGTGACTACTTTCTCACAAATTCCTTCAAAATGAGGTGCTAGAGCATTTCCAATCAAAAACTCGTCAGAAATATTAACACAGAAAATACTGGTTGTTCATTTTTCCTTTTTCATCTAGATGTATTTCAGCACTTTTCAGAAATATCTGAAACATCCTAATCAAGCATCAAATGACGCAGTGCAAGATATTTTTGCTCCAGTTGTGAAAATACTCAAAAGATTATAAGTAATCAAAACCTGAGACTTTCAGTGGGAAGTACTCAGTTTTCTCAACAAAATAAGGTGTTATCAGCCCTTCCAAAATTAATCCCTTGGTCATTTCTTAAGAATTGATATGACAAAATAACAATCTGAAGCATAAGTTTATGTGAGAACATACTTGCTCTCCAGCATCAAGTATCCATTAGCCATGTACTGTCAGCCCAAATGAAACTAAAAATCAAGTCTGGTTAAAAATAAATTTTGATATGACTTCATCTAAATAAAAGTTCTGAAGATAATGTACATGTCTTACAAACAGTGGCCTGGCTCTGGTGATGTTAGCTGTTACATGAGCTTTGCCAAATACAGTCGGCCTTCTTCCACTTCGCGCATCCTGTATTGCGGCTTCACACCTCAGCGGCATGATTTTTCAGCGATTAAGGAGGCCCCTTTTCGCAACTCTGCATGCGCAACCTGGCAGGCATGAATATTCAAATTAGGCAAATCCTCAATATGCAAATCAACTGGCACAGCCACAGCGGCGACGGTGGCTCTGCTGCTTTCCCCCCACCCCGCCGCTGGGCACGGCCACCGCAGCAATCGATACAGAATCACAGAATTAGTAAGGTTGGAAAAGACTATAGAGGTCATCAAGTCCAACCTATCCCCTATTACCTAACCTAGCCAAACCTGTTACCTAACCTGTTGCCATCCTGCTACCAACACACCATCCTACCTATAACACACTACCCTAATATATGAGGTACTGAGAGATATGATCTAGATGTAGAGGATAGGTTAGTTGGATTATAGGTTGGACTAGATGATCTTCAAGGTCCTTTCCAGCCTTTTCTATACTGTGATACTGTCATGCTACCAAGTACATTAACCAACATTTTCTTAAACAACTCTAGGGATGGTGACTTCACTACCTCCTAGGGTAGCCCATTCCACTGAGAGATCACCCTCTCTATGAAAAAGTTCCTTCTAATGTCCAGTCTAAATCTCCCCTGATGCAGTTTAAGACTGTGTCCTCTCGTTCTATTACTGGTAGCCAGAGAGAAGACACGAATGCCCACCTGGCTACAGCTCCCTTTCAGGTAGTTGTAGATAAGGTCTCCCCTCAGTCTCCTCTTCGACACAGCAACGCAGTGCCGAAAATGTTCCGGGGGGGGAGGGGGGTGCATGTGAGGGTGTGGGGCAAATTTGCATAATAATGAGCTGCCATTCTACATGGAAGGAGGGCTTTGTAGATAGGGGGCAAGATCCATGTTATCATAGGAGACCCAACTGTATACCATACGTATTTTTTATCTAACATATGAAATTCTATTTCCTTCAAAAACAAATCAACTATTTCTCCATAGTTATGGCAAGGTTCAGAAAAATGTGAGAGAAGCAAATGACTGTCAGAAACTCACCTCCGGAGGTTAATAGGCAAGGTTTGAAAATAGGGTGAGTACTGGCTATATTGTCCCAGTTTCTCACCTAAAAGATCTCTAGTAATGCAAAGATGCTGACAACACTAACTAAAAGAAGTAATAAAGAGTATAGATGACTTGATACACTTTGTAAAAGTATTCATACATACTATCTGAGGATATGTTTCAATGTTTGGCTGGGTACAAGCCGTGGGTCACATCACAAAACTCATAAGCTACAAAAGAGTAAAAGAAAATGCGCAGGTACGGCCTATTCAAGATGAAATAGGTAAGAATAGCCAAAGATGAAAAAACCAAAGTTGTTCCAATTTAAAAAACAACTGACTCTCAAAATTTAGTTCTACAAGTTAAAAAAACTATGCCCTGAAGAGAGATGGTTAGAGTCTAAAGGGCTCTGTCCCTTTAAGAAACTGCACAACAGAGGCTTGAAACTCTCAGATAGTTCATAAACATGTCCTTGAACAACAGAAATAGAAGATGTTTTGGACAAGAGAAAACAACAGGTATTTTGCTAGTAATGGCAAAGTAGAAGTTGCTTGGCAAGTATCAGTTGGCAAAAATGTGCTATATATTATCTGCTTGAACCCTGAATAAGAAGGAATCTTAACTGTTAACTCATATTGGGTCATCGCTTTGATCTCCAAAGTTCTGGCTTTCTCCCAACAATGCCCCACATTTCAATTGCCAAAAAAAGGAACTAATATTTAAAACAGACTCAAATTCTTACTTGGATCTTAGTCTTACCATTGTTTACAGTCATACTGGCTTTTGTAACATCCTACTGGGTACAAACATGAATACAGAAACTAGCTCTAGGAAATCCAGAGATAAATATATTAATATGTGAGGCCAAGAATAACCATTGAAGGTGCACAAATTGTCGTCTCCTTGCAGCTTCTCCCAATGCGTATGATCATTTTTATTGTAGTGATGCCAAAAAAACAGGGAGCTATATTTAAACTCCAAGGAAGGTACTGTATTTGGAGTTCAAAATGCTAATCATATTTCCTTTTAGAAAGGGAAAGAAACCTCAAAATAACACACATAAGAATTTTATTGACTTATTTGTGTTCATTAAAAGCAGATGTTCTCTGTAATCAAAGAAACCCAGGAGCTTACAAGAAAAGAAAAGCAGGCTTGGATGGTTAAAGCATAACAGTTATTTTACCTCACCATGTATTTTTCAAGCTTCTAGCAGTCAGATGGCTGCTAGACAATAAACACGGTCATCTGTGATGGTACAGGGAGTTACCAAATAATAAAGGCTTTGTCTGATAAAACTTGATTAGTACAGGAGCAAAAGAGCAAAACGCCTTCCACAAATTAGAATGGCACTTTATTTCCACTGCTTGGAATGTAGGCTTCCTACCGCATTTTAGTTACTAATTCAAATAAAACTTTGGACTAGGGTTTTTTTTCTATTTCCTTGAACACAGTAGTTCAATAACAAATTTACAGAAAAATCAACTGAAAGCAGATCTGACATTCTGACATCAAAATTTGCTGTTTTATAAATCTCTTCCTTCTGGTTGCTTATTGACATGAATTATAGAGATGAGCCTATCTTGGGAAAAAAAATACTTAGATCTTAGGTAATCTCAGATTTTGTATTTTAAATTTGTGGTATATCTGAAGTTTTATTAACAAAAAAATATAGCCTATGAAAAGAAAAAATAAGATCAGTTCAGGGAACTGATCATGGGATGAATTTACTTAAATAAATAATGGATGGAGGGAAGTCTGTTCTCTCCTGCATTTTTAAAGCTTTTGAATCAAGCAGGTCAGAAGACTCTAAAGCATCTTTTATCAGAATTATCCAATTTTAATTTCAGCAATACCTACCAATGTGACTCCATTCAGTCTCTTATGAATTAGATCAGCCATAAATGAGGCTATACTGGCTGCTAAGTGAAAGTACCTCCTGAAATTGATTATACCATACGCTCATAACCATTAACAGCAGTTCCCCCTAGTTAAAAGCACAAATGGCAGAGCCAAAGCACAGGATCTCCCACTTTTCCTTCTTCAGGGACTGGGCACTGTAATCCTATTTCAGCTGTTCTGTTTCTAACATGGTGTCTCAAACAAATTAGGCATATGCAGCCAGACTGTCTGTCACTGTATCTGTCTGTTTCCCCAGGGATTTCAAGTTTCAGCCAAACTTACAGAGGAATTGAAGACTCAGACATAATGCTAGACCTACAAGCTTCTTAAAAATAATCACTGTGTAAACAAGAAACAAGCAAATGCTCTGATTGCAAGAAGAACAGCCGAGAAAATGAACTCAAGCCTTTTAGGTTTACTGGAGATTCCATCTGTACAGGACACCCAGCAGATGCTACTTTTACTACATGAAAATCTTAAGTTGGAGTTTGTAACAAGTGCAAACATGAAGATAAAAAAAGTTTCCTCATTTCAAGACTTGAAATAAACAATGGCTCCTGCAAGACATTGAAATGAGAATAAAAATAAGCAGAGAGGTAGAGAGAATAAGTCCCTATCATATGTTCTTCCATGCTCCCAAATATTTCTGCATTACTTAATGTTACTGCAGGTGGTGACTAAAGCAATGGCTTGTGGAAGTTTCTCATTGCAGCATTATGGTTTTTTTCCACTGGATCAAAATATGTTTTTCTGCTTCATTTGTTGAGTAATTATTTTTCAAAATAATTTTTTCCTTCACTTTAAAATTTGTCTCAAGATCTTGAACTGTCAACTTTTTTCAGATACACTTAAAGTTCAAAGTATAAGATGTTTTGAAATATTTTTAGATTATTCTGAATATATAAACTTTTCTCAGTTCTCCATTTTTCAAATTCCAAGCACTTGGATGGTATCAGCTATCCATACAAAGTGTATTAGAAAGGAATTCCTATTAGAAAAGATGATAACATAAACTGAGTACATTGATAATGGTTTTGAATTTACTCTTAATAAAAATGTATTCATTTATATACAGCCATTAAACTCTATATTGAAATAGGAATATGATCAAACCCACAATTAGGTCTCATAAATTTTGCCATATCATATGCCTTTTTATTTGACTATTGAAATAAACCCCCTTATAATTATTTCAATGTTTCTTGGCTTTCTTACCAATATCAGGGGACTCTTGGGCACCCCTTACTATGAACCTAACCCAGACAGATGCTGATAAAGACTTCTACTTCTGCACAAGACACAAGTAAGATGGAGAGAGTGGGAGGGGGAATTCCAATTTCTTCAAGCACAAATATACTTCAGAGCAAACTGCACGGAACAACACTGCAATTGTTTCAGTCCTGAAATGTAAGGACCAGAAGGAAGAAGAGAAAGGTTCTCTCCAAAATCTGAAGTGGGTCAGAAGCATGCTCAGTGTAAGGGGCCTCTTCAGCACTCCCACACGCTCTGCAAACAAGAAGGCAGTAAATGGTCATTATGATGACACGTTGCTGCAGTGAATTGGCTGGTTTATGGTTGTAACAACAAAGAATGAGCAGCATAGTGAGCATGATTGTACACATAAACAAAATTCTTCCTTTAGAGTCGCCCTTCCTGATTTCAAAACACATGGTTATAAATAATGGGCAATGTATCCTTTTATTTCCTGATCATTATTGCCAAAAGAAATAGGCTGAGAAGTTATGTTCATGTCCAGAATCATCATGCCACTTCCAAACAGATTTTGTCCTTATATCCTTTATTTTTCCAAAAGGGACTAATGATAATGGATGGTTGTGCTCATCCCTGTTATTAGTTGAAGCCAAGTCAGAGCAGCTTTAGCTTAGATTAACATGGATCATAAAAGCCTTCATAACATAAGTCATGTTCACCAAATTAATATACAATTTTATGTCTTTCCTACACAGTTTTCCTGTTATTTATCAGATACTTGCTAAAAGCTGGTGGTAAAATATATACTTTAAAAAGGATACAGGCTGGGGGAAAGGCATCATAATAATTGTTAGGAGCTTTGGTTTGTTCTTTTATAAATGGTAAAAATGAAACATTAATTCACATCTCCCAAAAAATATTTCTGATGCCTTGCAGCCATAATGCATTGTCAGGAGGAGTTACAATTAACCATCTTTTGCAGGAATTGGTGTGCAGAAACTTTTCTGTCCTTTTCAGTCATGTAACTACACCCACACACATCCCCTGAGCAAACTTACAGCACTGCTGTACTAGATCTGGTGTGTCTGTATCAGCCTGGAGGATCCTGCAGCACTATGATTCCACATGCTGGTCACAGAAGGAAGGCCCGCAGCTGGCATCTTGAGTTATATGGGGAGAAAGAGATGCAGAGAAAGGCTGTAGGTGGGGACTTTTTATTACTTTGGGGTTTACTTTATTTTTTTTTTCTGTGCAATGCACCATCTCCTGTGCTATTTCCTGCTCTACAAGTTCAGGAATCAGGCACAATCACCTGACAGATCATATTTAGGACTGACCATTCATGATCTGTCATATCCATGTGGGGTCTTGGAGTGAGAAAGAAAATGTGCAGAATGCCATCAAAAGTGTGAGGGGGAGCAGGAGGTAGGAGCCAATTAAATGAGTCACACACTCAATTATGAGACATTTCACAGAACCTCCTCAATCTCCTACCAGTGCTGCAAATTGATAGAATGGGTTTGAACCATAACTCCTGAGAAGTACAGCCACTCTAGTGCTGTATTTGTGAGCAATTAAAGCTGAGAGGGTGAGATTGTCCATCTTCCTTTACCTCATGCCTGATACTGCAAATCTGACTATTCACAAATAATTTATATATTGCCATGGGGTAGTATACAAACTTTATTAGAAAATACACTTACATCTTTGCTCTTGAGATATTATTTTACAGTTACTGTAGGAGGAGCTCAAACCTTCAACCCAGTCCCAGAGATTTGACATCATTGGTATAAGAGAAACCTGGTGGGATGTAAAGTCACATGGGCAGAATTCAGAGATGCTGCTTCCTGCTGTAGGGAGAAAATTCATCTGGCCAAAGATCAGATGGAGTTGAAGCTGGTCAGAAATGTGAGGGACAATAAAAAGAGTTTTTCAAATATATTAATAGCAGCAGGCAGCATAGAAATATTATTGGCCCATTACAGGATGAGGATGATCACCTCACAAGCAGCAACAGAGACAGAGGACCAGGACTGCAAGAATGATCAACTCCCAGCTGACTCTGGAATTGTGCAGGATCTGCAGCTCCCACTGGATGCCTCCAAATCTATGAGGCCTGATGGAATTCATCTAAGAATCCTCAAAGAGCTGGCTGATGATGTAAAACCTCTCTCGATTTTTGAGTGATTTTGGGAATCTGGACAGGACCCAGCTGACTGGAAGCTGGTGAACATTGTTCCAATTTTCAAGAAGGGCAAGGAGGACGTCTGAAAATACAGGCCTGTCAGTCTCACTTCAGTGCCTGGTAAAGATATGAAGAAGATTATTCTGGGAGGTATTGAAAACCACCTGAAAGACAATGCAGTCATCAATCACAACCAGCACGGCTTCATGAGATGAAAGTCCTGTTTATCCAATCTGATTTCCTTTTATGACAAGGTAACCCACCTAGGTGATCAAGGGCAGACAGTTGGTGTAACCTTCTTAGATTTCAGTAAAGCTTTCAATATTGTCTCTCACAGATACTTCTGGACAAAATGTCCAGAACACAGCTGGATAAACACCATGCAGTAGGTGAGCAATTGTCTTGTGGGTCAAGCACAGAGGGTAACAGTGAATGACGTAACATCAGACTGCAACCTGTCGCTAGTGGGGCTCTCCAGGGCTCCACCTTAGGCCCTATGCTCTTCAACACCTTCATAAATTAATTGAACACAGGATTGGAAGTGATACTGAGCAAGTTTGTAGATGACACAAAACTAGGAGGAGCTGTTGACTCCTCCAAAGGCAGGGAGGCCCTGTAGAGAGACCACAGAACTATAGGATCCCCAAAGTCTGCCAGACAGGGCAGCATCCACGTTCTGCTTCAGGGTATCCTGAAAGTATTAGATCCTTGACAAGACCACGTATTTGTGCTTGTTTCTGACAGAATCACAGACTCACAGATTCACAGAATACTATGAGTTGGAAGGGACCCACAAGGATCNGGACCTAGTGTTCTCCGCTAGGGTACTCGGCACACTAGATGTTGTCAGGATGTTTGATGTAGACTTTTCTGAAAATGTTGTGTCAGCCTGGAGAAGAGAAGATAACTCTTCCCCCCAGGTACTCACAAATGAATGTTTGAGTCCATGTGCAACTTGCATCCCTGCCTTCTTCTGGAGTCTCACAGTTCATGCAGAGTGACTGCGGCCAACCTCTGACAGCTCACTGAGGTACCCTAACCCCCAGACTGTATTTACACTGAAAGAGAATTAATTCAGGATGGAGAGATGGGAATCAAAAATAGGAAGATGAATCTCTGGCATTTTTTACTGTGTGCTATCCTAATGGCTATAATGCATATAACCAGGCCTTAAAACGGAGACTGGAAATCTTTTCTCCATCATGAGCACTATGGTGGGAAAATCATGCTCTTACCAAAAGCAGAGCGTAAGAGAAGAAATGGAGTATATTCCTTTCTTCCAGTACCCCACTTCTAATAAATCCCTAGCCCAGTAGTTACACTAGTTGCCCATGAAGGTATTATAAAATCTCTGTAGCCAAATGGCTTTTGGAAAAAAAAAGTTCTTTAATGTTCACTTTAGCTATATAACCATAAGAAAATTGCCATTTTACTAAATAGACTTAATTTTGAAGATACTAGAGGCATTTCTGCATTTGTAGGGGCTTTCAAAATCAGAATTGTTATTAAAAGACCTTATCAAGCCCATCAGTCTGTCTGGGTCTGCACAGGATGTGAAAACAAGAATTGAAAACTTTCACTCTAATAAATAGTTTGGTATAGGGGCAAGGAAGGCATCCTGGCACTTTTGGAAGAAGCAGACAGCTATCACCAATTCTCTTCAATAAAAATCTCTACTGGTAATGCCAGAAGCCTTATATTTGTACAGATTATTGAATGAGAGATTCTACACCCTAATTAATGTACTGTCAGCTTCACATAGCTTGTGTCCACATATGATCAACAAAGATTTTGGATAGGTAATCTTTTCACATCAGTACTACATATTTAGTAGAAGAAAGCTAATTACCAATTGTTCTCATTCAAATTAGATTTTAAAAAGCAATCTGCCTTGTATTTTAGTATGTAACAAGTGACAGAAGTACCTTATGTTGTAAAATAGTACAATGAATTAGATTGCATCATGCTCAAACTTGTCAAGTTTCAACGGGAATGAAAAATTGCTGGGCTTACAACCAGCCTTTTCAGACTTACAAGAGTCCTATAGTTCTGAACTCCTTTCAGACTGTCCAATATATGAACATGATTTCTCTACCAAGTCTGCCTATTGGCAGATGGCCTCTCTCTGTAAACTGAGCAGCTCACGTAAGAAATATCACCACTCCACCAATTTCTTGAGCATCTGGACCCTGAGATCGCCAATGTAAAAAGCAAATCGCAGTCAGCATTACAAGCAGAATAAATTTGGAAAACAAAATTTTTATTGTCTTAAGTACGTATTAGACTCCACTTCGATGTGGCTCCTGCCTTTCCCAAAGCAATTATCACTATGTCCAGATCTCATGACTGGAATCTATATACCTTAGCTACAAGCAGTAGTGTCATTTTGCATCTACCAGTGCTCCACACTTCCTGAGATCTGAACAATCCGTATTTAAAGTTGTTAGTATTTTAAAACCAGTTTAGTTCAATGAAAATGTGCACAAAAATCACAAATGGACAACTACGCCATATGCTAAGTAGGTCTTTAGGAAGAATTCAAGTTCAACATTGTCAGTTTTGATAGCAGGGGAAGGAGACTAAAAAAGTGACTACCCTCTTTGTCAGACTGTACTGGCAACGTGATCAACTTAACTGTCATCCAATATTTTTTAACACTGAGGTGACCAGAGAAGTTTAATGATTTAACCTAAATGAAGACAACAAGCTTCTTTAAACAAATTAATATCCCTATGGAGAGTCTGAAACAAATCAATGTTGAATCAATAACCCGGAGATTAAAATTACTCCACAAAAGTAATCACAAAAGTTGAAACCACTTCACTGCAGTGCTATATAGTTTAACTGCGCAGAAATCCAGCACAAAAGAGGAATGACAAATTAATAGCTGGAATTTTATGAGAAGTAGTGCACAAAAACTCTTTGAAATCAACAGCAGTATCACTTATTTCTCACTGAGTTTCAATCTGTTTTGAATCAGATGCATGACATATACCTTGTAACATATCAAAGAATTTTAGTTTGCCTGTAGCATGAATTTTCAGACAAGATGGAACCCTTGAGCTTTGTGTGTAGCTAAGAACCCTTGTATTAAAAATCACTTTGCTCTTAGAAGAAAAGTATGGCTTGCAGCAGCTCTAATATGCAAGCCCCTTTACTGAGAACTGTTCTATAAACTGTATCTGGATGACAATAAATCCACACTCTGTTATTTCCTAAACTAGCCCGTGTTCAATTTCGGTCTCTAAATGTAGCGTATTCTAAATTATGGTGCAAATGTAGTGAAAAACTTGGCTGTGGGGCGGGAAAGAGAGGAAAATGTGTTCCTAGGCTTTCAGCTGCAGCTTCGCTTCTTCCTGATCTGGTCACACTTTCTCAGCTTTTGCAGCAGCTCTCCCGCAGCCTCCATGGTCAAGAGAATCTCGGCACATAGCAATTAATTTTAGGTAACCGTTTCTCTTATTTGATAGACCCCTCTGTTCTCATCAAAGCGCAGTTTACTACCGAGCCTCTGTGGGTTTTGATAATTTAATTAACAGGAGGACGGTTTTCCAGAGCTAACACAATGCCTTTTAAATTTATCCGCCCCTTACGAACACGCTGCTCTTCCATCCCTGTTTACGGGCAGTTTTAATGCATTTTAACGGGGACTACGTCTTCGGCTGCGCCCCCCTTCCCCGAAAACGGGGCTTCCCCGGTGGCGGCTGTACGGCCGGGCTGCCTGTCCCTCGCTCGGCGCCGAGGAGCTGCAGGCCGGGTTCGGGGCTCGGTGCTGGTGCGCACCGAAGGGGCTGAGCCCACCTAGGCGGCGGAGCCTTGCCCACTGCCAGGCTGGGCAGCGGCGGGTGAGGAGTGGGGCCGGAGCGGGGCGGAGAGGCGGAGACCCAGCCAAGGCGAGGGGCGGAGCGGGGGCAGTTGGTGCGCTCCTCTCTCGGTGCACCGATGGCTCCGTCCCGTTGCCTCGGAAGCCCCCCGGGAGCGCGTCGGCAGGAAGCGGCGTAGGGTCCGGCGCTGTGAGCCGAAGGAGACCGGGAGGGCGGGGGCCGGGGGGGATAAAAACGCCGTCGCCGCTGTGACCGGGAGTCTCCTGCGTTCCCTCCTCAGCCGCCGCCAGTACCGAGATTGGGGCCTCGGCTGCGGTCCCGAGGGCAGCGGGCCAGCACTGCCTGCGCCCGCGGGGGAGCGCAACGGAGCCGCGGTCTCGGCGGCCCCAACTTCCCCCGGAGTCGCAGCCGAGCGGAGCGAAGCGCAGCATGAGGGGCCGCGGCTGGAGGCGGCGGCGGGGCCGGCATCGCGCTCCCCGGACATGAAGCCGCCAAGGGGAACTCCAGGTAACGCTGCCCGGCGGAGTGGCGGAGCAGACATCCCCCCGGTAGCCAGGGTGTGGCGAGGGACAGGGTCCAGAGGAGCAGGAGCCGAGGGCGAGCGCAGCTCGGCAGCGGGCGGAGGAGACCGAGTCCCTTCCTCCGCCGTGGAACGCAGCGTCAGTGGCCGAGCCTGCCCAGGGGAGTCGGTCAGAGACCCTTCAGAATGCCTGTGAGTGTCCCGGGTCTGATGGCGATTTAGCGTTCCCGGCCACCGGGCTTACCGAAACTTTGCCCTCCGCCGATTCTCGGCTGCGGCGGACAGTTCCCCCACATCGTAGGCAACAGGATTTCTCTGAAGTTTAGGCCGTCAGATAAATTTTGGAGGCGGTGAAAATCCTATGCTGGGCAACTAAACTTTCGTAAAATCTGGCATTGCTTGGAGACTGGTTACCGATACTGTAATAGACACTGCCACTTATCATTGCATTTTTTCCTAATTATTTTCTGATCTCCTTAGCAACTGAAGTGATTTGCAACGTTTAAGCTTGGCTGCAGCTTGATTTACAAAGTAACATAGCAAAAAAGATGAATTTGTTGTTTCACTGATGTGTATTTCCCTTGTCCTGCTGCAGAGTGTTGACTTCATGTAGCTGGTACTGCCATAGAGATTTGATTATTCTAACTGAGGCTTAGTCGTACATCACACAGTTGCTCATCTGTGTCTCAGTTTTATTTAAGCCAAGTGAATTTTTTTTAAAAGTCTTCCTTCAAAAAATTTGGATCTTTAGTGAGGGATAAGCAGGAGATGAGAGTTTTATCTGACTAATGTTACTATGACAAATTAATCTCTAATCTAGCACGACTGAGCTCTGGCCAGAGAGACCACTCCATTTGCCAGGCTGTCCTCGGGATCAGTTTGCAGCAAATATGATGTAAAGCCATTTTTTCATCACTGTTAGGTCCTACATCAAGCATAGTTTGTCCCAGTTCAGGGATTTAGTCCATTATATCAAGGCATCTCCCAGATGTAGCTCACCAGCAGTCTTTGCTGGCCAATCTGTCATATCACTAAATCTCATGGATTACGATGGTTGAGTAATCCAGATTTCAGTCAGAAATTCTGAGCACAGCTGTCAGGAAGATTTGATGCAGAAAATGCCTTTTCAACTCAGGAGTGATAAAAGCATAGTAGAGCCCGGAGACTGAAGTGGTTGCTGTAGGAATATGTCCTCTTACAGCATCCCACGCATACACACAAGGAATGGAAGCTTATGCAGACTTTTGTAAGTGTAAGTTTTTAAAAGATTCATTGCATAGGATGCCACTAGTCTGTTTGTAGTTAATGGCTGTGTCATGTACTTAAGGAGGATTCACAAAGTTAGGATTAAAAGCATGAATAGTTCAGTTCATGAGGGAAGCTTCGTCAAATGTCATGCTATAAAGAAAATAGGGCTATGGGAACACATTAACACCTGAGCCATCTCTGTTTCATTTCATGTATTATATTTAATACAGCCCTGACTCATCTGATATGTAGACTGGTATAAGGGGAGAGCACCTGTATAGACAATGGAAGTCAGTGAGAAGGAGCAAAGATGTATGAGTGTCTTGTGGGCTGGTGAGACTGGTTCAAGACTCAAGAGAAGACAGTCACAGGAGATGTGGTGCAAGGGAAGGAAGTAGGGAATGTAGAAATGCTGTGAACCTTCTAGAGGGTGAACTGAGGTCTTTTTTGGTGTTTGAGCTCTCTAGAGGCTCAACACTATTCCTGCAGTAGTACAGTGGGATTGGGTGCAAATGTTTGCATTGTCACTGTTCAGAAAGTGCCAGCCAGATGCGAGGCTATTTGCACCAGCAGCATACAGGAAAATGCTTTGCAGTAGAAATAACATCTATCAATTTTTTCTTTCTAATGATGAAAAGACTAATGGTAGTTTTTGCAAAAGCACTCGGATGACTTGTGATATCCAGTCAAATTCACTGCTTAAATTAGAGTTGTGCCACATAAGGATTTTTAACAAAGTCTCAGATGAACTGGGAGAGATATTTCGGTGTACAGATTCCCTGGAAGAAACAGCAGTAGGCCTGGAGGTATTTACAGGAGATGGGAAAGTTGGTGTAGAGGTTAGTAATGTCACATAGGTGGGAGGGAGAGCCCAGAGAAAGAGCAAGAGAGGGGAAATGAGCGGTTAGACATAGCTGATTTTCCAGTGTTAACTGGTGGTGAGGCTGTGTGTTGTATGGTGTTCCTTTTCCATGAGCAGCTCTAGGTGCTTGTTGTTTAAAAACGAAACAAACAAAAACCCCCAAACCAACACGGAAATAAACAAAAAAACCCCACAAAACCCAATAACAAACATAGAGATTAAAAAGTTCAAACCCAAGAATCAAGCTTGCCTTCTCTTGGAGTTGATTGCAGTCAATTGAGTTGTTCCTAATTAGAGAGGATATTCCCTATGATAGCAGGATATGTCCTGCATTTCTTCTTGATCAATTAAGAAGCATGTGTACCTTTACTGCACAGATGGTTCATCTCAGGGAGTACCATGTTTTTGGCAGTGAACTTAAAATATCACACTTTAACACAACAAAGAAATTATTTCTTTGAGAAGAATTCAAGAACCAAAGTCTCAACCATGCGCTTCACTTTACTGTAAATCCAAAAAGCTATTTACCCAGCTCATTCAGAAATAATGGTGGAGAACTTTGTTGGAGTCTGATGGCACATGTTAGCTGATAGTGTTCAATAGCAGTATTTTTCTTGATAAAATATGCAATATGGAAATCTGTAAAATAGAACTTTTCTAAGACCTAAAGTAGTGTTACTGGTGTGAAACAAAATGCCATTTTTTAATATAGGTCTAATTGTAGGCTTTCTTTTTCCTTTCCACTTAACACATACACATTACTACCCAGAAATGTTTTTGAGTAAGTTCAAATGTCCCATTTGGGGTATCTCCAGGATCGCAGTTATATTCAGCATGGGAGCTCATTTTTGACAGTGTGGCTCTTGTTCCAGGTGCAGTTACATTAAAAATTAGGCTGCATGGCTTCCAGAATCAGGCATTCAAATATTAGTGGGAAAGGCAACCTGTGCAACAGCAGTTCACCTCCCACTTCATGGATACTTTATAATTCAGTCTTCACGTTTTATGTTATGTGGTTTTCAGATGCCTTTCTTCATACAGTAGACTAACTAAATGAGCAGTTATTAAATACTTTTTTAATCTGCCAGGGTCTTTCCATTGTGCCTTAGGTATTGCGTACCATACAAATTCACACTAAGGTACAGAATTATTTTCTGATGATTGTTTCTCTAATGCTTCATAGATCTCACCCTCTAGAAGAACTTGTATCTATTAATTTTTGCCATAGACTAGCTATCAAACAAACCAAACTATGTTAGGTGCTTGTGACTTGTTAAAAAAAAAAGTATTTCTCTGGATTCCTAACTTCCCCATTGAAAATCCCATGCAGTTAGAGGCTTCAATAGGTTCTAAAACCCTAGAAGACTTTATGAATCTTGATATTAAGCCTTTATTCAAACCAATTTATTTTTACAATATTTCTGTAGCTAAGATCATGTTGCTATATCCCTTATGCAGACAGGGAAGGAGAAACCCTTGCAGTCAGAAGTGCCAGCTGGGGTCGTTCATTCTGACTCTGATCTCAGCATTTCTTTAGACCAGTCCTTCACAAACTTAACACACAGAGGTTCCATATTTTCTAAGTGCCAAGCTGGTGAATTTAATATGTTCATTATTTTCTAACAGTCACCCATTTACTTAATTTGCCTGATCTCACAGAAATTTTGTGGCAGAGGCTAGGATCTGCTCCTGCTCTCGGGTGTAAGTATTTATTGAGCTCTTGATGTAATCACCCTTTCTTTTCTCTCTTCCTCTAAACCAGTGCACAGTGTGAGGAAAGACTTTGGAGGAAAATTTAGCATCATGCAACCAAGGACTGTATATAAAATCAAAAAAGGCAAGACAACCTTAATTCTGGCACTTTAATTTTTGAGCACTTGGCTTGGCAGTATTGCCATTCTCTTAGTGGCTTTTTGGGGAATGCAAACACCCAAAGCCATGTATAAATAAATTCTTGTGAAAGGTAACTGTTCCCATCCTGCTGCCTTCATATTTCTTCTTTTAATGGGTCATTAGAAGGTCCATCTCTTTAGTTTCATAGCACATCTATCACTTGACTTGAGTAGATTTGTCAGCTGAACAGAGCAGCCTGCCAGATTGTCAGAGGGTTAGAGATGAGGGAAATAAAGAACTGAGAGGGAGTGGAAATTTTTGCATTTTATGTATATTAATATATTATCTAGGTAATCTTAGATTCATAAGTAGCAGATGTAAATTCCCTGGAGAAGTGTACTCTGGGATTCACCTCCTAGAACTCTTGCCTCTCTTCTGCTTAGTCCTCTTCTTTCCCTTTACACCCTCCTCATCTGCTTTTCCAGTCTCATATGCCTTGACTGACTTCTGCATCCTCAAACTACTTCCTCCTCGGTTGCTTCATTAATAACAGTGATGATGCTCCATTAGCATCCACCTCCCCTGGTTTTGCCCTTCCTTCCCAGTGTATCTCTTACCCTTCTTTTCTCTTTCTCCCTTCTTTGACTGTCTCTCTGCCCTGCTACCCTCCACCATTTAGATCTTGATTTTAAAGTTTTTGTCCTCAAGACTCATCTTTTCTTCATCCATCTTGCACCATTAGAGAATACAGTTTTTCCTTTTACTCTAGTTCTTTCCGTCTGAGACTGCTTTTTTCTCCTCTTCCCACTGTTCACAGAAAGCCTGCCAGCTCCTGGCCACAGCTACTATCAGAAGCTCAGAATAGAAATTACAGGATTAATCCTGCTCAGATTCTGCACAAACAGGTGGGTGAGATAGGAGAAATGAGTATAAGGGTAATACATGGGAGCTGGATACCATGTTTGAGCTCTGAAGGGGTGATGATAATCAGTGCAGATGAACTTGCCTGTGAATTTACTGACAAACTCCTTACAGGTATCCAGGGAGAGCAAGAGTAAACATTACTCTGCTATGTATGTTTACATTTCCTTAAAAGATGGCAAAAAGCATATCCCTTAGCACAGAATCACTCCTGTGCCAAATGTTACATCCCTTCTTCAAACCACAGTGACTCTAAAATATTCTCAGAAAAGAGTATGGTTGGTGTTTTTCCAACTACAGTGAATCCTCTCTGTATCGCGACTTCTCCTTCATGACCTCGCACATTTGCAATGTGAATTTATCACAGTTTTGATTCCACCATTTGCAAAATTTAGCGGCTCGCGCATGCTCAGTGCCGCTGCTCCACCGAGGGGCAGTGCCGGAGCTCCCTGTGGGGTGGTGCTGGCCCGGCCCAACGGGGGGGGGGCCAGGAGTCACGCTGTCCCCTGTTACTCTAAGCGCAGCTGGGGAACTCACGCCCCCGCGGGTGTGTGTTACTGTTTCCATGGCTACAGGCGGGGAAGGGCAGTGCCGCAGGAAAGTGGCTAGCAGCTCGCGCCGGGACAGGGACGGGGTGAGGGAGCAGCAGCGCGGGGTGTCCGTATTGGCTGGCGTGGGCCGCACCGCGGGGCCACCCAGCACCGTGTGGCCGTGCCGGTCCATGGCACTGCGCCGCCCGGGCGCGAGCGCTGGGGGAGGGGGAAGGGGAAGTGGCACGGGGGTTTGCACTGTGAGCACACAGTCGCGGTGGCCCAGAGATTCTCGGGGTGGCGGGGGTCTCCCGAGTCAGAGGGGGCTCAGAAATGGTTCCCTTTGCTGCCCCGTGCTCAGAGAGTCCAAGGGAAGAAGCAAAAAGTGCCCGGAGCCCTGTGGAGTTCCAGGGGGGTGGTGCAATGGGCATGGCCTGCATGAATATTAACGACCTGCAGTTCTTTGCGAGGTTAGGGTTTCGCGACAGCATTGGCCTGTCCCTTTCCTCGCGATGGCGGAGGTATAACTGTATGTACATATGAGCAAGTTTTTTTTTCTTTACTAAGTTTTGAGAAATGGCTAACTTATTCTTACTGAAAGTTCTCAAAACTTGTGCTTGATGTAGGCACCAGGCATGGGAGACTTTTTCCTTGACACTTATTGGCAGCAGTAGAAGTCATCAAATAGGAAAAAGTAGAATGCAAAGTATTCTAATTGAACATCTTTAATAACTTGCTGTTGATACCTGAACTATGTTACTGAATTAAAAAAAATCATTTGACATTTAAAGCTAAGAAGTCGGAGAAAATTCTTTTCTTGAAAATGTGTGAAATTTTCATTTTCTGCTCATGAAGAAACACGTTCCAACTGCTTCCCAATAGACAAGAAAATAACATTTTTGGATGGGCCTTTTTCTTAACTATACCAGAAATTTTCTGTCTGTGTTGGTTTGGAAACCATTGGATGCCATTGCAAAGTCATGTCCCACCCAGGAACATTTTTATTTTTTTTTTAATGAACTGTCAGAATTTGTGTAACTTGGTCCAAAACTGAAGAACAGTTGCATTCTTTTTGAAGACAAAAAATACTGTATCTGAAGTGTATATTTTTACATTTAAAATCAGAATTTTATGTTTATACAGTTATACCCCATCCATCGCGAGGAACAGGACATGCCAAAGGCATCACGAAACGCTAAACTTGCAAAGAAGTGCAGGTTGTTAATATGCATGCAGGCCATGCCCATTGCTCCACCCCCCGGAACTCTGGAGCAGTGCGGACAATTTTCTGCTTCTCCCCTCGGGCTCTGTGAGCAGGGGAGAGCAAAGGGAACCATTTCTGAGCGGCTGCTGTGACCCTGTGTGCTTGCAGCCCAAACCTCACGCCGCTGCTCCGCCCCCCTTCAGCCCCCTGGCCCGGCCCCAGTGCTCACGCCGGCCCCAGGGGCCCTGCGCTGCCTCCGCAGCAGGGAAGGGGTGTCCCTGAGGTCTGGTCAGCATTCTTGGAGCCTGGAAAAACCTTAACTTTGCAACATTGCAACACCCCGTACACTTATGGCGGGGCAGGGGCTTTGGTATTAAAGTTTCTTTCCTTTTAACATCCACCAGACCCAGTAGAGGCAGCAGTGCCCGGCCTTTGACTGGGCTTTGAGTAACAAGGAATGGCATGTCTTGTGGTGGTGCTGCACTGGGTCTCAGCGGAGCACACAGGAGTGGGTCAGGGACTGGGTCAGGGTGTCGCAGGTCTCTAAACGCCACTGCAAGCTGCAGTAAACCGCGCGCCCCAGCCCCGCTCTGCTGCGCGCCCGAGCTGCCGCCACACCGTGCGCTTGCCGCCGCTGCATGCCCGAGCTGCCGCATGTGGGGCTGCCAGCGCGGGCACAATCACGATTTGGTCTGTGGGAGCAACCGCAGAAGCCCAGAGAAGCCCACAGGGTGGGGGGGTGGAGGGGTCAGGTTGGTATGGGAGTTTCTTTCCCTTTAACATCCACTGGTCCCGTGAGAGAGGGGCAGCGCTGCCCGTATGGCCCCAGAGGTCGGGTGAACAGAAGCCCCCTCCCAGCACACAGCTTGCCTCACTTTCGTGAGGCAGTTTCCCCGTTCAGGGATGGGCACACCGTGCCGCCATTGCAAGCCCCCTCCCCGCAGGGCGGGGTGAGTCCCGCCCCACAGGCACTGTGGCACCACCCCTCGGCAGAGCAGAGTCAATTGCGCATGTGTGGGGCAGCTTGACTCGCAAATGGCTGAATCATAATTGTGAAACATTCGCTTTGCAAATGGGAGGGGTCATAATGGAGAAGTCTTGATGCAGTGGGGATTCACTGTATAAGGACAATATTATGCTTACATCACCAAAGAACTGGGGGTTTTATTTAACTGAATGAGACACTAAGGAGTAATTCCCTGTATTTTTCAAAAGGCATGCATAAGAAATCAGGCAGGGTATGAATGGTAAATATTAATGTACTGTATCTCTGTATCCCTCTTTTGACAGCGACTAGTGCAAAACTAACTGCATATGCAATCCGTGGCAAGGAGCACTGGGAAATAGCTAAGACACATTGACAATGTCTTTAAACTGGCAAACCGTTTCTTCTCGACTTGGAGTTTTTAAGGTGAACTGCAAAAGACTGGTGTGCCTCTTGGTCTTCACAGTGAGTGTTTGTGGCAGTGCCCCAGGGATGTGTCCAACAGCCTGCATCTGTGCCAGTGATATCATAAGCTGCACCAATAAGAACCTCACTCGAGTGCCAGGAAATCTTTATAAATGTATGAAAAGATTGGATCTGAGTTATAACAGAATTGGGTTTTTGGAACCAGAATGGTTGCCTGTGCTGCGTGAGAAATTGAACACTTTAATAGTCAATCATAATAGAATTAGCAGCATTATCACTGGAAGCTTTTCCACAACTCCAAATCTGAAGTACCTAGACTTGTCATCCAACAGCCTGAAGACACTGGGCAGCCCTGTGTTTCAGGAGCTAAAGGCGCTGGAGATTCTGCTCCTGTACAACAATCAGATAACACAGATCGAGTCTTCAGCATTTGGAGGACTGTACAAATTACAGAAACTGTACCTAAGTTACAACTTCCTCTCACATTTCCCACTGGACCTATATGTTGGAAAACATAAACTGACAGACCTTGTGTTGCTGGACATTTCCTTTAATCGTATCCAGTCAATGCCTATTCAGCGCCTGAGTTCAGTGCCAGCTAAACAACTTAGTGGAATTTATCTTCATGGCAACCCATTTTATTGTGACTGTGTCCTGTACTCCATGCTAATCTTCTGGTATCAAAGACACTTCAGCTCAGTGGCGGACTTCAAAAATGAGTACAACTGTTTGTTGCAATCAGATCCAAGAGGTCACAATACACTGCCTTTACTGCAGGACAACTTTCTGAATTGCTCTGAAAGCACTGTCAACAGCTCTTTCCAAGCCTTTGGGTTTATTCACGATGCCCAGGTCGGTGACCGGCTGATTGTACACTGTGACAGCAGAATCAGTGATGCAGGCACACAGTATGTTTGGGTTGGACCAGACAATAGATTGCTGGAGCCAGACAGGGAGATCAATAACTTTAAGGTGTTTCCTAATGGCAGCCTGGAGATAACAGATGCCCAGCTAGAGGACTCAGGGCTGTACTCCTGCATTGCAATAAATAAGAAAAGACTATTAAATGAAACCATAGAGGTTAGAATAAATGTTAGCAATTTCACAGTGAACAGGTCCCATGCTCATGAAGCATTTAATACAGCTTTTACCACCCTTGCTGCCTGTGTGGCCAGTATTATTTTAGTATTGCTGTATCTCTATCTGACTCCTTGTCCATGTCAATGTAAGGCAAAAAAGAAGAAGAGGAAACTGAACCAAAGCAGTGCCCATTCATCCATACTGAATTCCTCAATGCCACAAGAGCTGCCAGCCGATGAGAAGAAGGCTAGCACTGGGAAACGAGTGGCTTTCCTGGAACCTGTGCATGAACCAAAACATAGCCAGAATGGGAAAGTGAAACTGTTTCCTAATGACAGTTTCATTACTGAGAGTATCTTGAAAACAACTCGAACAAAATCTGACTCTGATTCTGTCAACTCTGTGTTCTCGGATACACCTTTCATGCCACCAACTTAGTTTGCTGCCTGTGTTTGTATTGTGCAGTTACATTTCTGAATACCTCCTTTGATTGTAGCAACCATCAGGAAAAAAAAATAAAAGTGTTAAAATGTTTCGAAAAGTATGTATTGTCAGTCCTTGAACTGCGTGTGTGAGTGCAGGGCCATGCAACAGTGATACCTTGCTCAGGAAAACCAAACAGCATGGCATTAATGTCTTCAGTGCAACCTTAGCCTTAGTTTTAATTTCTGGTCCATACATAGAAATTTCTTGTGCATGTTTCAAGACGCATTCAGTGCAGAGGCAGAGGCTGAGCTCCATGCAACCCTCTCAGTCGTGCTGTTAACAGCTCCTCTGCAGTGAACATAGAAGCAACTTCACATGGCTACTGAGAAAATGTCCAAATTCTGCAGTTCCTTTCATGGGCTCATAAAACCTTTGTATAAAATCACTAGGGGGAAAACGTCGTGACTTTTCTTGGACTGATCAGCATGAAAAGATTAAATTTGTCACCAGGGTGCTTAGCAGCACTGGGTGAATGTTTATGGCCTTCATCTGATAATGTATTTTAAAATAATTGCTTGAAAACATTAAGTGAGAGGTGTTGTAATCATTTTATTCAAAACTTAGTCATGAGATTACTTGTGAGAAGTCAGATGCTTGTATTTGTTTATAAATACTTCCATAATGAAAACAGGCAAAATTAACATGCTACCTTTAGAGTTGCCTTAGTTAAGGAACTAAAGTTGTCAGTCGTGAGGACTGAGGATTCTTGGTGTGACATGTCATGAGCAAGTCTGCCACCATTACCAGGTATCCTGCTTCATTTTGGGGGAGCTGACTTCTCTTCAGAGATAGCTTCATGAAATAGGCAAAATATTTCTTTTTTTTTTTCAGGAGCACATGGTTCCTGCAGCGTCACTAAATTTTCTTCCTAAAGTGTTTTCTTACAAGAGGAAATAAAACATTTGGACAAACTCACAAAAAGTATAGAAGACTTTACACACTGTAAAATTTGAAAACATAACTTTTGTCTAGATTTGGCCCTTGTATTGTTCTTGTTGTATTGTTGTGTTATTGTAAGGAGCATACTAGTTTATTTGCTTTTTCTGTTATGTTTGCCTTTTTTTTTTTTTTTCTCTTGCTTATTTACATTGGGACAGGCCTTTGCCAATCTTCCTCAAATTGATAAGTAGCAACTTCTAAGAAGTTTTTCAAGGAATTACAACTTACTAAAGACAAGTAAATAGAGCGTGTCTGTCTCCTTCACTTTTGGGGAAATACACTGAAAGGGTAAAGGATAAAGAAAATGAGAACCAAATGGCTACATGGTATGGCAACTGTAATTTATTTTTCAGAACCTTACTGTAACAACTACTTGACATTTTTTGTGATTTCTTCTGAGAGGCATGTCATCCTGATATAGCTCATATCAGGCTGAGCCATAGCTATCAGCAATTGATTTGCTACAGAGAAACCCTAATGTAGCTAATTGTTTGAAAACAAGCTATCTGACAGACACATCAGTTCGGGAAACAGTGGCTCTGTGTTACAAACAAACTATGTGGATTAGCAGACTGCTGAAGATTTTAATGCAGATATTCAGGGAAATGGAAGATGGAAATTCTATGTTTTTCTAGGTAAAGAATAATAAATTTTCAGGAGAACAAGATGACCATGAGATTGTGTCTTTTATTTGTATGTTTATCTGTGTAAATTTAAAAATGGCTTCTGCTATCAAGCAGGTTAGTGTCCTTTTTTAAAGCTCTTTCCTTCTTTTGTCTCTGTATATGCAGCAATCCAAAATCCATATTTTTACATAGAAAGTATGGTGAAAAAAAGTGATTCTCTTAGATAAAGTCAGTTACATGATTGGATCATCTGTTTTCATATATGAACACAGATTTCAATGTTTAGACAAGAGTACTGATGGTCAGTTCCAAATTGGGCTGTAAAGGAAAACAGGCAGTGTCAGCGTGGCTGGGAGTCAGATAAACTTCTCCTTAGCAGCTACAGCTGAGCAGGTGCACTCCACTGTTTTTCACAGTGCAGGACAGTGACAATGTATATGGAACTCACTGAGCATTTTAAATATATGTATAGTAGGTAGTACTAAATAAGAAACAATAGAGATCCTTAAGGTTTTTTCCCACAGAGCTTCTGTCCTGCAGCAAAAGCATGGGGATTTGTGGGATCAGAGTAATCTTGGCAGATGACTAGAGAAGCTGAGCATTGACCTAAACAGCAGATATTCACTGTGACTATTAACTGGCTGTATTTTACTGACTGCTTTAAAGTGCTTCCGGTTGAAATTGTGATTATGAACCAGGTGGTAAACCAGGAGCGTCTGAAAAAGACGGCTTCTTTTCTGCTTCTTTACATTATCATAGCCTTGTTCAATAGGTGCAAGTTTAACAAAGACTTTTAAAGTCATTACTAAATATTTATCATAGAGCACTGATACCATAAATCTACAATACCAGTCCTCTCTTTTCTTGGAAAGCTGTGGAAAGTCACTGCAGCTCTTGTGTTCCTTCCCTCCTACTGCAATGTAAACCCCATCAGGGCTGTGAGCAGGGAGCCAGAGCTACCATCCCAGCTCCATGGCCTTGCAGCACCCTGGGTGGTCATATGGGCAGGAGGGACTGTCCAGATGCCACACCTACAGCTCTGGTGTAGGTGTGGCAACCTGATCTCCTTTTACGATCCAGTGACTCGACTAGTTGATGACAAAAAGGCTGGGGATGTTGTGTNGTCTGCCTTCCTAGAAAGGCTTTGTTGATAGCCCTATCCTACCACTATGTGTCGCCTGTTAGCCTGTGTCCTGGATTTCTCATTGATGTTTCCAGCAACTACAAAAAAGCTGAATGATATTTTTAATGCAGGGAGAGCTCAGTCCTCTGAGGTGTTGAGTGCTTTGGCAGCAGTCCAGACATGCTCTTAAAATGGGTTTGCAGTAAGGAAGAGGTACCAAGCTACTGGCAAGAAATCTGTGGCTGGATGTGGGGTCACTCACTGCCTCTGCAAGATGCCTGGAGTGAGATATTCTCCATGCTGATCTGATAGCCTAAGGTAGTTTTGCTCCCCTTTTTCTTCTTTCCAGTTCTTGAGACCATGCCACACAACATCATAGGCAGAGCTCTAAGCTATACCTTAACACTGTCTTTTGGGGGAGTTCTTTGAATATACATCCTCATGTCCTTTTAGCCCAGGTGTTTATTCCTTGCTTGTTAGGTAAATAGTGCTCGAGGTTAGTGAAGCATCTATCTCCTTTGCATCACTTCTTTGAAAAAACAGATGTCTGAGGACTGCTAGTTCTTGACAGTGTCAAAGAACTAACAGATTATACAACTCGTTCTTCTGAACAAGCAAAACCCTAGGTCTGAGTTCTGATTAAACCATAAACTTTAATTTAGGTTTGCACAAGATGATTTCTTCCTACTAGGCTAAATAAATCTCTTTCAGAGTGCTTTGATACCTTGTCTGCAGCTTATTCTTGACAATCTCTCATGTCTCTGATTGGGGCAAGAATAAATCAGCCTTTATGGGCCAAATCATACTATTGTGGTCATCCCTAAAGTAATGCAATAGTGACAGTCCCCTGTGGACTACTGCCACTGGCTATCCCACCCATAAAACACTTCTGTTTTCTTCTTTGAGGCTGAGTTGTCACCATTTAGCCATGGCAAGTGCAGAGACCTTTCTCAGCCTCCTCTTCCAAGTTCACTCTATAAGGACTCGCTTTCTGAAGATGATTTCTGAATGTACTGCAAAGTTGCTGTAAGGGATTATTTAAATTGTTTAATTAAAACAAAGACTTCCGAATGACTTCTAAATTATGAGAGCTGGAATCGGTAAGTTGTAGTTTTTGAGAAGACAGATACATGTCTCATTTACAGACTGAGCAATTGAGATTTCGCTGACTTACTTTCTGCTCCTTCTGGTAAACAATACTTTAATCACTAAATACGTAGAGGAAGAGACTGCATATTTAACAACTTTTTCTTGTGTTCCTTTTTTTCCATTTGTCCACTAGACCTCAGATATAAGTAAAAGTAGAACTTTGAAGTGTAGGGGAATAAGGGCAAGAAATATTTTGAGCCAAAGTTAACTTGATGTTTTAAAAGTAGGTTAATAGCTCTTGTCTTCAGTGGGTACATGATAAAAATAAGAAAACCTGAAACACTTATCACCTAAATACAGATTTAATGGTTATATGGTAGGGTCTAGATGTCAACAGAATTCTGACAGCAATAAAGCTATGAAAGTGATCCACGCAAAATTCAAAGTGTAAGAGTATTAGTATTTATTTCCGAACAAGAGATATCCCAAATTTGCTGAAGAGGTCATGTCATAGATAAAAGGGCAATACTTCTATTCCTTAAAAGAAATCTCTAATGTTAATATAAAAGAACTGAACAGATGCAAAGGAGGTTTTTCTTGTATATTACTGATTTATGCTCTGATTTTATTAGGTGGATTTTTCTCTTTGTATGATTCTTCTTTTCTTGTATGATTTTTCTTTCCTGTGCAGAATAACTTAATTAACTGGAATAATATCTTCTTATTTAGTTTCCCTAATGAAGTCTACATTCAGTAGGAAAGAAGAGGAAGGTCAAGAATGATATAATCAGATTGACATCACTGAGATGTCAGGAAAAGTTAGTTGTGAATTGAAATGTTTTCTTATGTTCAAACATGAGATCATTCAGCCATAGACCTGTGTGTTGCTTTAACTAACTGATGTTTTTGGTCTCATTCAATAATTCACAATGGGTTTTATTTTGTTTTTAAAGGAGAAAGATTATTCATGCAACTTCTTGCATCAAGTTAACTAAATTGATTTAGAAACAATCACTAATGTGAAACAATTATATTACTATAAAGTAACTGGTGTACAGAGAGGCTGACCAGTCTATATAAATATTTCTCATGACTGGCCAGGGTCAGCTGTAAGTATTTCCTTGGCAAGCTAGAGCCAAATTATGCAGACCTTTCCTAGACAATCAGGAAGATGTTTCCTTTAATCACATTAGCGCTATCAGCTAACTTAGTTCAAATCCTCATTTAGGCCTTACCACAGATCCCATTTTAAATCCAGTGCTTTTATTTGCGCGTTTGAACTATGCCTGGAAAATAATAGGCTACTAAAGCATATATGCCTGATAGGGATGTCAGGAGAGGGGAAGAGTAGTGGAGATGAAGTGAATGTTTGTTTGAGAGCTGCCTGATATGGTACACTGCCAGTTTTAATTCTCAAGGGTTAACGGCTCTAAAACCAAAATGCTCACCAAGCCCAAACAAACTTTAGACACCAGAGGGGATGGAGGCTCTGATATGTGCCCTGGCTGCAAAGCACAGAGCCTCAGCAAATGCAAACACTGCCCTTTGCATAAGACAAAAAGTCCTTTCACAGAAAGGAAAGGACTTTCTAGCACTTTCCCTGGTAGCTGAGGTGATGTCGGCAATTATAGAGCACAAAATAAATTAGCTCTGATAAGCACTGCTGTTGCCTGGAGCAGCTCAATTAGCCTTTTGCTTTTGGTGGGCAAAGGTTTATAGCACTAGATAGAGCCTCAGACCAGGTTACATCTGAATTTTGTTCTCTTTGCTGTTTCTACCTGAGAGCAGAATCACTAAAAGCCATAGGATTTGTTACATTTTTCATCCGAGTATTTAGATAAAATAAATTCTCTGCCTTTCTCCAGGCAGTCCACCATTGCCTGAACATTGAGGGAAAGGAAAGAAATCTTTTCACCTCGGGTTTAGTACCAGAATTGAGATTCTTTCTGATTTAAGTAATGAAAGGGAACCATGTTGGTATGGTATTATTGTATTACTGCTACTAACACTCAAATATGTCAGTCAAGGCTGGATCCTGCTGAAGGAGATGTTTTGCAGAAGAGCAGAGGGTATACCTGCTTCTCTGACCTTGTTTGTTAAAGCAGAAGTTATTATACTTGAGCTATTGACTGAAATAATATCAAATCCTATTTTTTAAACTACTTTCACAAATGTGAGTGAATGACATTTGTTGTTGCAACCCAATAAGTTCTTTCATAATTTAGGGATGAGAGAACTTTATTTTGCCTATTCTCCTTCCATTTTTGCCCATATAGTAAAAGATAGCTCATCTGTTTGTCAATGTATGCATATCCCCTCCCCTTTTTATTTTGAAGCATGGATAATCACTGCATATAGTTCAAGCGAAATTATCATGTTGTAATGAATGGTCTCTATGATCCAGATGTTCTGTAGAGAAAAGCTGATTTGTTGAGTATGCTGTCCTCTATATCATTCCACAGTTTAAAAGTATATTTAGACATGCTGTTATTACTATTGCTACATTTGTGGACTATCATTTTCTTAAAATTTCCTTCCCAGTAGAGATTCAAAAATTACAGTAAAATTTCAGAAATCACTGCATTTACTAAAAACAGTCAGTTTTGTCCTTTAACAATGTAATCTTTTATCTTTTAGCAGTCCCACTTCAGAATTCATACCTAATGCAGAGTGAGCTTGGCTTTCAACAGTGCCTGCTTCATATCAGTTGTGAGAGCAGGCTTCTTCCCCTCACATAACATGGAAAACATTTTTTTTCCTGGATGACAAAACTTTACATCACATCTGCTAATTCTGTTATAAAATCTGGTCCTAGGTAAGGACTGTGTCCAATTTAAAAATGTTATGAGAGTGTAGAAGATACATTCTCATCACTTACTCATCAAGAATTTTACTATAGGGTTAGCAGTGTGTCTGTTGGCGTTATAATTTTGTATTAAAGAAACGTAATTTGCATTGGTGCTCCACTTGGAAAATTGCTGTTGCAAAATTCTGTTTACTGGATTCAGACTGCTTGTGATGAATTCCCAGTCCTATCATGTGTCTGTCACCTTGTGTAAGTGCTGTCCAGCATGGTCAGACACTGCTCTTTTTATATTCAGCAGGGAGAAATTGTTGGAAAGCACACCAGAAGAACCGATGTGCTGTGTACTTGGGGTATTCATGATGATTTAGAATTGCTTCATAATAAAGAAAAGTGATAGAAGGAAGTTTTAAAATTCTCATCATTATGATGCATAAAAATATTATAAAGCAATCCTGTTATTACTCTGCCATTTCCATATTCTTCAAAAATACAAGTAAATCTCTCCCTAACCAATACTATATACAATAGTATCAAATTAGGCCTGTGTAAGATACTATCGTGTCTCGTAATAACTCTGAGTTATGGGATAGTTCCTGCATCTCTCCTACAGGTCCTGCTCAGTAAGGCATAACTTGCAGAATTTATGATCATCTACTACATAGAATCACGGACTACACTAGCTTTCATTATCTTTGTGGATATGTCACTTTCTGTATTATGCAGCATGCATTTCATGGGAATGACATGTGGGAAGGGGCCCCTTTTCCTCATCAAAATAGCCATCAAAAGCCAGAGAAGTACTATGGCTCCATTGTGAGGCTGTTTTCTTGCTGCCCAGAAGCAATAAGCTTCTTTCATGGAGAACACAGGCTGCAATTTGTTGCAGAGGAAACTTTTCGCTGAGAAGAAGGTACTACCCTTTGAGTTAAAGGTGAGAAAATAACGTGCAAGAGTCAAAAGTTATAACTGAAGAACAAAAGCAGTACCCAAAACCTTGGCTGAGGCTCAGGTTATTTGAATATATTTTTGAATATATATGCTTTCTTATTTGAAAATATATTAAATTTGCATACTGTCTATGTAATTCCCTCCTGCATGAAGAACTATTGTCTCAATTATCATTCATGTCAGAAATAAGAAGACCTTACCATAGTTAGAGAAGTATTTTCTGGTTGTCGATAACTCATCATGTCATGACTTCAGGCCACATTGCTCACAGTAGGTAGACCATGGTAATATTAATCCATGATTTCCCTGAGAGGCAGTGGATAGTTGGACTAAATTTTAAGGGTGGCAGAAGGACTAGTGATCTGGGAATTAACTGACATTTTTGTGGGTTTCAGTAGATTCTCTTACTATCTCCAAGCCATCACTTGTATGCTGAAATATTGTTATGTGTTGAACTAGAGGTGTTTAGGATTTTTATTTTTCCTCTACAGAAAATCAAGTAAATACTTAACTGTGTCCTAAAGACAGAATGTAAAATTTTCTTCTTTAAAGATGTATTTGCTAAAGCATGTGACATTGCAGGTTATCTGAGATCTTCTCAGCTTTGCCAATCAATATTTCACCCTTGTAGCGGCAAGAGAACAGACACAGCAATGGGGGAAAATGCATGTACACCTCTGGAGACTAAATAAAACATGATAGCTGCTCTATATGGCTCCCCAAACAGCCTATGTGGGTGCTTGTATTCTCACGGAGACCAGAAAAACAGCTCTTATATAAACTGCATGCTGTCAACAGAATAGATGAATACAACATTTCAGGTATTCCAATACACTCATATAAAGCAAAGTAGGAATTCCAATACACTCACATAAAGCAAAGTAGGATTATCTTTATCTTTCTGATAAGGAGTGTTTCTAGTCTTATGAGAGGAGTTCGACCAGGCTTCTATAAGAAAAAGGATCTTAATGTATGTCTAGGATGCTCTAAGCTATTATTTATGACTACGGACAACCACTGAGGAATACTATGCCAATGGTATTTTGGTAATGTCTACTTCAAAATCTGATTCTGACCATCTTTGTGGAGGTTAATTCATCCATAGCTGCAAAACGTTTTGATTTCTTTTGACAGGAAGCATTATAGTCAACCATATTATATTAGGATCTTTCCACACCTTGAATGCTTTTTGAATGTTTTTATGAAGTACAGCAAGCATGCATTGTACTTCAGGGAGAAAATACTTTCACAGATAGGTATTTATCCGTATAAAATGTCTGCATTTTCAAATAGGTGATGACATTACTTGCTATGACTATGGCATTTTCATACAAGAACTCACACACTGTAGCCTGTTGCCTTTTGCTTAGCTTGAAAAGAAGTATTTTCCTCCAGAGGACAGTTTAGAGCTTCAGAAAGCCTTTCTCTCTGCACTGACCACACAGGAAGGCTGGGGAGACTAATGTCATTGAGCATACATTAGCCTGTGGGAATGCTGATATAATGGACCATTTCAGTCCAGCTTTCTGAATCCTTTCAAAAGGCCATGCCCTCAGCTGAGACAAGCCATTTTCTGTAATATTCACACTGAAAGACTCTCCGAAACCCAACATATGAAGCCAGTTCTGGAAGTCAAGATGTGTGTTGTAGTAGCCAGAAAGAAGCCTCACTGATCAGTGAAGATTTGATGCCAGCTGACCTTTCCAGAACTGATTTTGTCTGCAAGCATTTCAAGCCTCTTATTGCTGAGAAAAAGTTGTCATCACTTACTGCCCGTGGAGTAACACTGGCGTATTTCTGACATTAATCTGCTGACACAACTACAGTTCAGGCTTTTCTCTCTGTGAACTGTACTTCCTTCTCGGAATAATAGCAGCATCTGTAAGTTTTTTTATGGAGACTTTTTTCCATTTTTTATTTAGTTTCTACATGAATTCATGAACACAAGCCAGACTTAAATGGACTGTCCCTGGGGAATCTCTTTTTCCTCTGTCTCTTTGTATCTCATGGGCATTGCACGTGATCAGGATGAGGTTCTGAGGTGCACATGGGAAGAAGACCAAAGTGGCCTTTTTACCCCTGAGGGGTCCCTGCAAAAGTGAATAACATCCAGGTAAGATCAAAGAACATAGGACACAGTCCATGATCTACACCCAAACTGCCTTTTGATATTCAAAGCAGGACTTCCTAAATGTTTCAAAAATCCTCTGAGACTGTCAGATATCCTTACCTGAACAATATATATAAATATACTGTGTCAGTGAGCAATTTTAACTTTGGCAGCTGAAGCACAAAGGCACTGCAGTTTTCTATCATTGTTTCCAACTAAAGAATATCAGTAAAAAAATCCTCTAATTTAGTCAGCCACAAACCAGCGATCACTACAACAGTGAGGTTGTTAGAGCTAGGAGACAACAAAGCTAAATTTTAGAAGTTACAATGAGAGAAGTCTAGACATCAGTAAAAAGAAATGTGACTGAAGTATCTTAAATACAAAACCTAAGAGATAAAGCATATCAGGTAGAAATTGGTGATAAGATCTACATCAACTGCACAGTGATAAACTCACAGGAAATAACTTAAAAAATTAGGAGCAAAGTGCATTACAACTGCACCAAGACTTTCCTAAGAGCCTAAAATCAAAAAGAGTAATAAAAAAATAGAAATAAGGAACATAATTAGATATGAGTTTAATAAGAATTGAGAAAGTTCAGACAGTAAGGTGTTGACATTATTTTGGAACATAAAGGCACCAAAATTATGCCAGGTCAAATAAGTACATGAGAAGCAAAAGAAGGGCAAAGTAAAGGTTCATAGCTTAACAGGCAATTCACAGAGTACAGAAGGGTTCACTGTCTTCACATAAAAAGATTAATTTCTGATGAGATACTTAACCACATTAAATTTAATGTGGAAATACAAGCATAACCAGAATAATGATAAATTAAGTTTTAAAACGTCTGGATAAGCTACGTGTCCTCAGATCCTGAAGACATTCAACTTCACTTCTGTAAAGAAATATGAAAAAACCTCTGAAATATTCAGTTATCTTTGAAAACTCACAGAACATGGACAGATCCCAGAAAATGCAAGAAAATCAAATAGAATACCCACCTTTAAAAAGAATGTGCTATTACGCAGCAACGGCAAAATGATCATGACATTAGAACTAGTCAGCATGGATTTCGAAGAGGTAGGTCTTGCCTGACCAACCTGATCTCCTTTTATGATCTGGTGACTTACCTGGTCGACGAAAAAAAGGCCGTGGATATTGTGCACTTGGATCTTAGCAAAGCCTTTGACACGGTTTCCCATGGTAAGCTTCAGGAGAAACTCTTAGAGCATGGACTGGATAGAAGCATTTTATGTTGGGTTAGGAATTGGTTGGCTGGACAAACTCAGAGAGTGTTGGTGAATGGTGCCACATCCAGCTGGCAGCCAGTCACTAGTGGAGTCCCACAGGGATCATTGTTAGGCCCGGCACTGTTCAACGTCTTTATTGATGATATGGATGAGGGAATCGAGTCCATCATCAGCAAGTTTGCAGATGATACCAAGCTGGGGGCAAATGTTGAACTGCTAGAGGGTAGGAGGGCCCTTCAGAGGGATCTCGACAGGCTAGAGAGATGGGCAGATCCCAATAATATGAGATTTAACAAGTCCAAGTGTCGAGCTCTTCCCTTTGGACATAACAACCTCATGCATCGCTATTGGATGGGGAATGAGTGGCTGGAGAGTGGTGAAATGGAGAGGGATTTAGGAGTAACGATTGACAGGAAAGAATATGAGCCAGCAGTGTGCCCAGGTGGCTAAAAAGGCCAATGGCATCCTGGCCTGTATTAGGAACAGTGTAGTCAGTCAGACTAGGGAAGTTATCCTTCCCCTGTACTCGGCGCTGGTCAGACCAAATCTTGAGTACTGTGTCCAGTTCTGGGCTCCCCAGTTTAAGAAGGATGTTGAACTGCTTGAGAGGGTCCAGAGAAGGGTGACAAGGATGGTGAAAGGACTGGAGGACAAGTCCTATGAGGAGCGGCTACGGGAACTGAGGTTGTTCAGCCTGAAGAGGAGACTCAGAGGTGACCTGATTGCTCTTTACAACTACCTGAGGGGAGGTTGCAGTCAGGTGGCTGTGAATCTCTTCTCTCAGGCTGACAACACCAGAACAAGAGGACATAGCCTCAAACTACGCCAGGGGAGGTTTAGGCTGGATGTTAGGAAGAGATTCTTCACAGAGAGAGAGTGATCTCTCAGTGGAATGGTCTTCCCTGGGAGGTGGCGGAGTTGCCATCCCTGGAGGTGTTTAAGAGAAGACTCGATGAGGAGCTCAGTGACATGGGCTAGATGGTGGGAGGCTTGGATGGATGGAGCGTGGTGCCCGTGGTTCCACACTTGTGGGTCTGGGAGTTGGACTAGATGATCCTGTGGGTCCCTTCCAACTCAGAATAACCTGTGAAACCTGTGAAATAGGGAATTGGTGCAACACCAATTCCTGGAATGATTCTGGAACAAGTGGTTAGATAACCATTTTATAAGTGCCTGGAGCATACTAAAATGCTAAAAGCAGCCGACAGATTTGACAAGACTGAATCCTATTGGCGTTTCCTTTTTTTTTGCCTCTCTTGGATTTTTAAAAACAAGTTAGGCACACAACAATCTTTGGTCTTTCTTCAGTGTAGGGTACTGTTCTGGAAGAGCTGCAAGATGTTTTCCAGGCATGTAGTATTATGCAGGCAGTGGTTGTTTAGGTCCCCTTTTCCCTGTGACTTGCATTACATGTTTTCTGCCCTGCATGCAGATTACTGAAGATTGTCGGGGTTATATACAAACTATTACTCAAATTCATCTAAAGTTGAAATGGTTCATTTGTTCTTCGTTTTCTTTTGGAAATTTTAGCAGAAAGCAAGCAATACAGTTATACCCCCTCATTTGCAGGGAATGGGTCATGCCACGGGCCTCGCAAAAAGCCAAACTCGCAAAGACGAGCAGGTCATTAATATGCATGCAGGCCATGCCCATTGCTCCACTCCCCAGCATTCTGGAGCTCTGTGGACAATTTTCTGCTTCTCCCCTCGGGCTCCCTCAGCACAAGGGAGCAAAGGGAACTGTTTCTGAGCCCTCTCTGACTTGGGAGACACTCCCCCCCCGCACCGAGAATCTGTGGGCTTCTCCAGGCTGCTGCGACCGCACGCTCACAGCCCAAACCCTCCCCCTGATCCCGAGCTTGTGCCTGAGCATCCCGGCCCCGTGGCCACCCCACGCTGGCAGCCCACGCCGGCAGCCCTGGCAGGCCGGGTGTCAGGTGCTGGCCGCGTGGCCGTGTTGGGCCAGCAGCCCCGTCGGGCCTGCACGGGGCTGGGACACCCGGGCATGAGCACCAGGATCAGGGGGAAGGGAGCAGCGGCACAGGGTTTGGGCTGTGAGCGTGCGGTCGCAGCAGCCTGGAGAAGTCCACAGATTCTCGGGGGGGCGGTCTCCCGAGTCAGAAAGGGCTCGGAAATCTGGCTGCTGCCACCACGCATGCTCGCCATTCTTTCACGGCGGGGAAGGGGTGTCCCCAGTTGTGGGGGGCGGTCGGGTCAGTATTGGAGTTTCCTTTCCTTTAGGATCCACCGGTCCCGGGAGAGGCAGCGCTGCCCGTACGGTCCCAGAGGGCAGGGGAACAGAAGCCTCCTCCTGGCACAGCGACAGCTTCCCCCTCCCAGCACACAGCACTTGCCCGACCTCGCTTGCCTCACTTTCATGGGGCAGTTTCCCGGGTCAGGGATGGGGGCACGGTGCTGCCATTGCGAGACCCCTCCCTGCAGTGCGGGGTAAGTCCCGCCCCACAGGCACTGCGGCACCGCCCCTCGGCAGAGCAGAGGCACTGCGCATGTGTCGGCCAGGTAAACTCGCAAATGGTTGAATCAAAACTGCGAGAAATTTTCCTCGCAAATGGGCGGGGTCGTAATGCAGAGGTCGCAATGCACCAGGGATTCACTGTACTTTTCTCCAGAAGTTTGTTTTGAATTTGGTCTTTATACAAATGGTACTTCTGAAATCTGTCACTTGATAAAACCAGAATTAGAGTCTGAACAAGCTTGTAACATTAAACACATCTTAAAACTCTGTAGTTTTATTAAATCTATGACACCTTACTAAAAACTAATTGCCACATTTCTTTTCAAAGTGAGGGCTCTGAAAGAATACAAGCTAAATATTAGCCTCGTACAAATTTAGGTCCTGATCATTCTCTTTCAGATGGTTACATCAGAGCATTGGAATAAACTACTAAACTTAATAAAATTACAATAAACAAGATTGAGAGAAGAATTAGGCATCTCAGTGCAATCAGTAACCTTTTGAGATTCCAAGAGCAAAGCAGCAGTGAGATGGAACTTGGCAAAACTAGTAACAACCTTCTAAATTGTTAGCCCACAGATAAAATCTGAGAAATTTTGCATTTCCCACATTATTTGTTTTTTATCATACTGCAGTGTTCTGGACATATTCAGACATCATTTTCTACTTGCTGGCATAAAAACAAATAAAAAAAGGACAGAGATATCAGTGTTGAGCTGAACAATTTCTTTTCATGTACTGTGGTATTTTCTGTCCTTTAGGTTATGGACACTTGGGTACTTGTGAGACTCTCAGATATCTTTGCAGAAAGCTGTATGGCAAAACTGTAGATGACAAGTCAACTCTGGAGAGCACAAAATGGTGCCAGCTAAGCAGATAGTATTTTGATCTAGGCTTCTCTTTTGTCTCATACTGGAACTGACTCTGTATTTTAAGCAAGGAGTTAGCCTTTATCCTGAGATTATTCTTGTCTTAGTTTATGACTAGTAAAGGGTTATTTATCACTCCTTGGACGAGAGATCGTTAGAGATGTAACAGGATTTATTTACAAGAGAAAAGAAAAAGGGAACAGGGAAATATGAAATGGGAAAATAATTTGTGTGCTAGTGATATCAACAGTGGGGAACATAAAAACCAAAGCTTCCTCCTCCCACACGCGACAAAACCCACTCCCAGCGTGACAGAGAAATCCCTCAACCCCAAACCCCACCAAAAACACCTGAAAGTCCCAACAACAACAAAATATTGGTAGGAAAACGGTAGCGACGTCCGCCGGCTGTCGTCGGGGAAAGACGAGTGCCGATGTTCTCGAGAAGAAGGAATGTCCGGAGCAGCAGAGACTCCAGGGGGGGATTAAGTGAGGAGGAAGAGGACGATTCCTTTTGCCCTGTGGCTTTTTAAAAAGTCCCGCAGTCCCTCCTCCAGTAGTTTCCCCCTCCGTCCAATGAGGTGACACTCCGAGCTGTTGGTCTCCTCTGTCTTCCGGGAGCGCTGGTGTTTTATGTCATCCTCAGGGCAAAATCCAGATCCACACATGGCTGCACTCCTCCCCAGCCCCAGCAAGGAACCGGGCAGGTGCACCGCCACGCGCTGGCACCACCTCTCCTGCGCGCCTCCGCGGTCGGCCCCACTCCGCGCCGCAGCAGGGAGAGGGGCTGAGGTGGGAAAAAAACGCGCCACCGCCCTGCAGCAGCGAGGAGGGGGGCTGGGGGGAAAAGCCGCACCGCTGCCCCGCCCCCATCTTGGAAGAAAATTGAAAAAATTCACAAAGAAAACCAGGTCCATGTGGGTTAACTCATGACAATTCTGTATCTTGATATTATCTGTGTGTCTTCGGGCAAAGTTACTGAGTTCATCCATATGTATAAAAAAAATTCTCAGGACTGTCAGAAATCAAAATTGTATCTGCTCTGGGACCATCAGTTTTGAAAGGTACACATGCCCTCAGCTTGATCCACCATTACTCATTCAGGGCCAAAGTGAGCCTAAGTCTCAGTGCTTTCTATGTGTAGGCCCTGCTGCACATTTTCCTAATCCAGGTGCAAAAACAGAGATCCAGAATAGTTGCTTCCTGGTGTCAAGTGGATGTCTGGAAGGTTTGACTCTGGACAAACATATGATTTCCTGTATATTTTGTGAAATTTCTGTGGAGAATATGAAATTATTTCAAAAAAGGGCCAAAATTTCTTCAGTTTGAACATAGTCTCAGATAAAATTTGCATCAATAAAGAAATCAATTCATTTCAGGGCTTGCAGTTGTAACTGAGATCAGACTCCAGCCTTTCATAAATAATCCTAATCATGGTCTTTCCCAACCCTGAAGGGCGCCTACAAGAAAGTTGAAGAGACTATTTACAAGAGCATGGAGTGACAGGAAAAGTGAACATGGCTTCAAACTGAAAGATGTTTAGATTAACTATTAGGGAGAAAATCTTTACTGTGAGAGTGGTGAGGGACTGGAACAGGCTGTCCATAAGAGTTGTGGATGCCCCATCGCTGGAAGTGTTCAAGGTCTCATTGGATGGGGCTCCATACTGTCTATGACAAGGACGTTGGAACTAGATGATCTTTAATGTCCCTTCCAATTCAGGCTGTTTGATGATTTGAAGATTATATGGTAATCCATATTCCTATGACTAAAAGTCACTTATGTTTATGCATATTAGATGTATCTTTCAGACAGAGAACTTGTACTGTGAGAGATGTCTCGCTTCACTGAGCAGCATTACACAAAATATTACAGCTGCCTCTTGTATTTTGCAGTTACAATTTCTATTTTATTATCTTTTCTCCTACACACTATTCTGAAAGAATTACATAAGGAGAAAAATCTCATCAGAATGGAAAAATTACTTTCAATCACAGCAATGTGTGCATTGATTAAGTTCCCTGTGGAGTCCTCAACTCCATGTTATTTATTTCTCTGAAAACTAGATTTTGTCTGTACATATCTGCTGTAGTCAAGATGTGTGAAAATTAATGTAAGCTGAGAACTTATTATTTAGTTACACATCTGAAGAGTCTCAAGTGCATAGGCGGTTCTTCTGGGGCTTGATGTCTCAAATCTGCCTGTTGTGTATGCTACCATATTAAGAGCACATGGTGGCCAGAGCTAGGGCTATGACTCATATCATGCCAAAACAATTTTCCTTAAAGACACCTGCTATCATTATACTTCCTCAAGCCCAGATCCTTATATAATAAGAAATTTATTTCAGAGCCAGTCGCAATACTTTGTTCTGTTTGACTGTCGGAGCTCTTGCTGTGAGCTGGAAGATGTGACCACTGGCTTGCTGTGCAAGAAAGTGGGTAGGCAGCAGCTCTTCAGTGCCCAGAAAGAGGTTGGGCATGTCATTCTCGCAACAGCCATCAGAGAAGAGGCAGAGGAGGGACTGGGAGAAGCGAGAAAGGAAAAGGCTGGAGAAAAGAGTCAGAATTCAATACATTCAATGACACTGACAATGGGCATCTCAGACACTGAGAACAAAGCTACCAGGAGACAAAGAGAGGGCATGTATAAACACAAGTTGGTGAGGTCAGAAAAGGTAATTCGAGAGGGCATTGCTCAGATGTGAGCTAGGCTGTCTCCAGGGCACAGGCAACTTCCACAGAAGCTGGTTGAGGTGCCTGAAATCCAGCAGGAGCTTGAGTGTTGTTTTGCTGCACCAGCTCCAAAAAGAGACACTTTGGTGCTGTCTGCATGGACCTTATATGAATTTATATAGTTGTTAAAATTTATTTTGATTTAAGACTATTTTATTGTGATAATTTCAAAATACTTCTGGAAATTTACAATATTACATATTAGGAAATACCTATATCATGCTACAAGGTTATAGACAAGCTTTGAACACACAGAAAATTGAAATGAAAATCAATAAACCCAAAATCTCTATTTCTGCATAGCCATCAGAAAACATTTTGATACTCTCATGGCAGTTTTATTGTTGTATTTTTTTCCTGTTGTCCATTATTCACATTTGGATACATTCTTGGCAAAGATCTGTTCTTTGGAGTATTTCCAAAAGAAAATTATTCTCTAGAAAATTCTTCCATCACTTTTATTAAAGTTAGCCTCTGGTAACTACCATCAAACCTTTATAGCTAAAATAAGACACATTCTCAAAGGAGTAAATCTGAAGCTGTGAGGGATATGGATTAAAAATGAAATGTTTAATGATGATGATTTCATCTCTAACTCCGTGATGAGAAGAAAAGCTGAGTAAAAACCTATGTGTGGAACTAAGAGAAGGGAAGGTGAAAAAATAAACCAAAAGAAAAATGTCAGGACAGTTATTTTGCATAAAGCAAGTCTTTCAATTACAATATTGAATTACATGAACATTTTTCTTGATTATAGTCAGAAGCTTTTAGTAAATCAGGGCATTTAAAGTAAAATTTTTTAAAAAATAAAAAAGTAAATAAAAAAAAAAAAGTAAAATTTTAGTAAAAACAGGGCATTAAAAAATGTTAGTAAAAACAGGGTATTAAAAGAAAAGATTTCCAGGAGCACTAGTATGGAACCAAAATGGGAACAGGTACCCAAAGTTTTTATATACAACTTTATGTGTAATGCAGTTTAGTTTTAAAGAGTGATGTTGGCTATATATTTCCTGTGAATGTTTGTACCTTGACACTGGAGTATTTGAGACCTTCTTTAAAAAATATGGTTTTAAAATATTTCAACCTCTTCCTCTTACCATGAACTACTTTTGTACCCCATTCCAGAAAATAAAAATCTTGGCAAGACCTGGTGTTTTGAGCACGAGCAATAGTAATTGGCAAGTGGCTTGTGGCCTGAAGCTAAAGAGCAGCAAGGTTACATCTGTCTGCCACCAGGTACGTAGACATTCCCCAACAATATCCATGTGTCTTTAGTATGACAACCTGGGTAAAGTATACCAGATCTGTGTCTGTATCCTTTCTTTAAAACAACTTGGCATTTTTCTGAGATTCTGAGGACATCTGTGAGATGGAGACATTTTTTTCCTGTACCCTTTGTATTATTTTCTCTCTTGCAGACAAACTTCCAGCAAATGATACTCTCAGTCCATGAAGATGCAGACTGAGATTTTAGGATGGGCTGAGTTACAAGTGTGTAAACCTAGAGTGATAGCTGCACAGTCAATGATGTTCCTTTAGATTCAGGCTGGTTTAGACGAAATCAGATTCCAGCCGACTTGACAACTATGTGCAAAGACTTCCAAAGACTTGCCATAGCACATATGCAGGATGTGTGAACATGAGGCATAATTCCTGCAGAATTTTCTGTGACTGCATTGTTACTCTTAAGGCAAAAATCAATTATTTTCTTTGAAAATAGGGAAGGAAAAAAACACTTCATTCTATGAGCAGAGAATACATGGTTCACAAAATACTGTCTCCTCTGAGCCATATCACAGTTATTTCAGCTAAGGTCAAATTTTACAGATGAAGTACTACCCTTCTGAAAAGTGTCTACCTTATGCATCTTGAGATCTGGAATTTAAAAATAAATTGGTTTAGCTTAGTCCCTCAAAACATTTATTTTTTTCAAAAAGTGTAGACCATGTGCACATGATGGAGAACCATGCTCTTGTATATGGTAGTTTGGAAAAGATTTGAGGGTCATGCTGAGGCATGAATGATTAGGCATTCCCCAAAGCAATATGCTCTCATAATCCATACAATTTCAAATGGGAATTTGAAATAGGAACAGGAAACTATGTTCCTTTAAGGTAAAACTGTCCACTTCCATTGTCAACTCATTGAGAGGAGTGTTAAGAAACTCAGGAGAATTCAATGCAGAATAACATAACTACTGAGGCGGGAGAAGGAAGGGGAAAAATCTTAAAAAAAATCTTTAAAGGCTTAGTATGCCTACTCTAATGAAACAAAGGTCAGGAATGTCATGAGCACATCTTAGAAAATAATTTATTCCTCCTGAGCTTAGCTGATCTAGTGGCATCTAGGGTAAGTCACCCCTTCCAGGCCCCCTTTGTAACTGAAGGAAAGTATCATCACCCCAGGTTGCTTTTCCTCCATCAGAAAACAAATGTCCCAAACAACCTGGAAAAATCATTATCTGTCTCCAGGAGCTACAAGAGGAAAGTAAATGATTCATTTAGACTAGACACCTGATACTGAGACAAGTGAATTAGGAAGAGATAAATCCCCACACGCACTGCATGGGAGCAAAGCTATGCTATAGCTCATTTGACCAGACCAGGGTTTAATAATATCTATCAGCTAAAAGTTGAAGATGGAATAATTCAAGCTATAAATAAAGGGCTTTAAAAACAGTATAAGTATGAATACCAGCTGTATTGTTTTACTAGAAAGTGCAATAGATCCTTCATGACTGATCATTTTAAATCCAAGATTTGTTTGTTTTTTCACATAAAATGTTTTAGCACAAAAATGTAACTTCACAGAAGTCCTGCATCTCACACTAGTTTAATAGTGAGATTCAACTGACATAAGCTAGGGATTTAAAAATATATAATTTGCAACTAAACTAGGCACCTCAGGCTGAAGTGTTTTCTTTACAAAACATACACACCTTCAAAGGGTGCTTCAATCCTAAAAACAAGGGAGAGAAATTGTTTACCAGATACACCTGTTTACTTCCACTGTTTCTAAAGTGTGCATTCTGCAATTCACATTGACATGGGACTATGAACTTCTGTCTAAGTGAGGTGATTTTCATGCTGGATCTTTTCTCCTGGTCTGACAACTAATCAAACTCTGACCCAAGTCCTGGGCAGTGCTCTCACATCCAGTCATAGTTTGTATATACATTTCTTCTCACTCGTGTGGATCTTGTCATAAAGCACCAAATAATTACCTCAATTTCCCCTAAGCATATCTCTGTCTTTCAGTACTCTTATATTTATATGTAAGCTATTAAAATACAATTCTGTTTAGTTACATGACCATGTATGAACAGCAATATTTTAATCATTGATTTGATTCCAATGTCCACTCAAGCAAGATTAACTTAATTTCCACTTATTTTAATGGACAATAGAAAAATCTAAGCTCTTCTCAGTTTTCTGCTCTAGAAAGTCCAGCAAAGCAGGATAAGCAGGTCATTTTTATTCATACATCCTCAGCTGAGCGAGTTCATTTGAAGGATCATTAAGCTTTGGACATAATAGCATAAGATAAAAATAATGTTATATATTCCCAACCCACCATCAGGAAAGTATTCATTCCACTTCTATCCTGAATAATTTGAGAAGAAAGACACATGGAGACAATGCTCTGTTTATGATAGGTCTTGTCCTCCACTGTTCAGCTCTTTGTTTCAGAGGAAATCTTAAATGCCATTGCTTACTTATATCCCATCCTAGCACTCAGACAAAATTGCCCTTTCCATTCTCCATGTATGTTTCAAAAACATTTTTAGAGACACGAAACAACCTCAAAATTCCATATTGTACAGAAACAGGTATTAATAGCAGATGTTTATTTTTACTCTCGACTGATAAGAGTATGACTCTGAAGTCTCCAAATAACTCTTCATTAAATGCAGAAGTGGTTTTAGAGTTCTCCTTCTTGCAGGCTTTGGGCTCATGCAGTGAATCTGTCCCAATACCCCCAGCATCAGCACCACTCTTTCTTTCCTGCAGAGATCTTCAGAGGGAGGGATTGTTTTGCAGAGAGAATCAGGGAAGTCTGTGCAGCAGAACCATATTTATCTCTCTACCAAAGTGCTTTATGCATCTGCACTGCTGGGCCCAGATTTGCCTCTGCCTGCCAATTTTTCAAAAGAAAAGCCTCAGCTTCTCCAGATTAGTGGTGGAATATGTTTTAGTAAATCAGCCAAACAAGCAGATTAGATATGCTCCCATCTGTACCGAGCCTGGATATCAACCTCAAAAAATTGCACTTCACAAAAACTTTTGTGACAAATTATAACATATATCCACTATGAAACAAGAAAACCTAACTATGAGAAGCATTGTGTAACAAACTTTGTCAAAGAGCTACTGACACACAGCTCTTTGCAGAAAAACTTTAAGTATATGGTGAATTGTACCCTGCGCAAACTAGTGATGAGGAACAGAACTCTATGAGCGGATCAATGCTCAAAACAAGTTGAGGGCGCCATGTCTTCAGCAGACAACCACAGCCATCTCTTTAGCTGATGACTACATCTAAGCTGGTTATCTAGATTTCCCTCCTAGCTGTTGAACAGAAGCATTTTTCTAATATGAGTTACATGCCCTATATGGCTCTGCTGACTACAAAGCACACCCCTATGACTAGGTCCGGTGTAGAAACCTGCAAAACCTATCCCAGAAAAATTATCTGACAGTGCAAAGCCACTGGGACACAAAATTACCTATGGGAGAAGCATCAGGCCCCTTTTCTGTGTGCAGTATTGTGTCTGAAACAGGCTGTGTGGCCTCTTTGCAGCTGGAAGAGAAGGTTTAACCCTGCTGCAACAGATGCAGCTCTCTGATTTGAGACTGGTCCACAGGATCAGACATTGCCATTGAACTTTTATGGGGTACATTCCGTCATAATTGTGTAATACTAGAGGGAAGTGTTCATAATAAAAACCACAGATGTTCATCACAAAATATGGTTTCACCAATCACAACATATTACAAAAACACACAAGGTCTTTAAATAGCAGAAAAGCTTTGGTGTCTCAGAGCCACTGAAGAGTAGTTATCATCATAGAGAATATTCCAAACTGTAGAACCTATAAAGCATTCATTGTTGCCTAAAGTTGACATTTCTGCTACTTTTCCTTGCATTCTTTTTGCACAAAGCAGGCGGATGACAAAAATGTCAGCTCCTTTCAGCTGCTGTGAGAATCTGGGAAAATACATGTTTGTGGAAACGGTTTACTGCTCTCTAAATTATAGCAATAACATTATATTTTTGTGCGTGTATGAAAAGAAAGTTAATACATCAAGAGCAACGTCTAAAGGGGCCAAACTTCCTAGAAACAAGAAATTCCAAATTTGGGGTTATCTCCAAGCCCTGAGACTACAGGCCTGTCAGTCTCACTTTGGTGACTGATAAAGTTATGGAACAGATTGTTCTTGAAGATATAGAAAAATATCTTAAAGACAGCACTGTCATTGCCCACAGACAGCACAGCTTCATGAGAGGACAATCCTGCTTATCCAACCTGATTTCCTTTTATGACAAGGTAACCCACCTAGCTGATCAAAGGAAGCCAGTTGATGTAGTCTTTTTGGATTTCAGGAAACCTTTCAATACTGTCTCTCAGTATCTCTCTGGACAAAATGTCTAGCACACAGCTGGATAAACACATCATGAGGTGAGTGAGCAACTGGCTCAGGGGTCAAGCACAGAGGGTAATAGGGAATGGGGTGACATCAGACTGCAACCTGTCACTAGTAGGTTTCTGCAGGGCTCCATCGTAGGCTCAGTGTGCTTCTACTTCTTCATAAATAACTTGGACACAGGACTGGAAGGGACACTAAGCAAGTTTGCAGATGACACAAAACTCAGAGTTGACTCCCTAAATAGCCAGGGAGACACTGTAGAGAGACCTCAAAAAATTACAGGACTGAGCAATCACCAACCATATTAAGTTCAACAAGGGGCAGTTCCAGATTCTGCATCTGGGATGGAGTAACACTGGATGTTCATATAGACTGGGGAATGAGATGCTGGAAAGCAGTGCCATGGAAAGGGACCTGAGGGTCGTGGTTGATGGCAAGTTGAATATGAGTCAGTAGTGCCCTGACAGCCAGAACGGCCAACCATGTCCTGAAGTGCATCAGGGAAAGCATCACCAGCCGGCTGAGGGAGTTGATTGTCCCACTCTGCTCTGTGCTGGTGCGGCCTTACCTTGAATATTGTGACAGTTTTGGGCAGCACAATATAGGAAAGATATTAAGGTATTAGAAAGCACCTAAAGGAGGACAACAAGCATGGTGAAGGACATTGAGGGGAAGCCGTATGAAGAGCAGGTGAGGTCACTTGGTCTGTTCAGCCTGGAGAAGAGAAGATTGAGAGGAGACCTCATTCCAGTATATTCCATGAATTTTTGAAATATGTATATCTGAAACAATTCTCCAGAATAGAATCCAACAAGAAGGAATAAAGTGTTATTGTCTCATGTTATTTGCTTAAGAGGTTTTACCCACGAGGAACATGAAACTTGCTCTTAAACAAGTACTGTAAAATTTGCAATCACTTTTTTCAAGGAAAGTAACAGCCAGAAAACTGTCATGCTTTGAAATTCAGACGTTAGGCAATTCTTTTCAGCCTAGTGGACCAATAATCTGATTTTAATTTGACTTATACCCTTCATTCTAGCTTCAAATAATAAAAGACTCATCAATTTTCTACTGCAAATTATCGATAGTCGCTATGTTAATATTACATATACTGTATCTCTGGCTTGCCTTCATGTAACATGTCAGATACCGATTCCCTACCAGCACTGATTTTAGCAGAGATGCAGAATAGGCAAGTTATGATGTGGGCAAGTACTGAAGTCTGCACTCTGTCAGTACTCATAAGTCACATCCACCTGCATACGTGATGCTATTGGGCTGCAATCCATTTTCAGAAGCACATGGTTTCTATAACCTACCTTCTGGGTAATCAGCAGTGGAAATGTGACAAATGCAGCATGTATCAACATCACCTGGAACAGTAGAACCCCCAGTGGACCACAGCAAAGGAATATGGAGCAGCTTCCTCTCATGATCTCCAGGATACTCTCTTACAGTGATTGGGGTTGCCATCTAGAATGGTTTTAGAACGGCCACAGATTAGCACTTGGGGGGAAACACTGAATTTCACTTTGTGAAATTTATCCTGGAGATACAATTGTTTTCTTTTCTAGATATTTCTGCCTCTCACACTTCTCATACACCCTACCAGAAATGTCTTCTGGCTCTGCAATACCAACAGTAGGCAGTTACCCTACTCATTGTACTTATGGTGCCATTTTTTCTAGCACAGACAGAAAATCAGCAATGTCGCAGGATTTGCATACTGCTTTCTCTTCAAGATAAGCCTTTAGTAGAACTATAAAATTACTGACATACAAGAAATTCTTAGAGGGAACATGAAAATATAACCACCAAATGCATAGGCATGCACTGCAATTCGACAGAGGTCAAAAATCACAGTGTGATACAGTGCCAAGTTCGTATGATTCCCATCTAATTCAAAGGAGTCTCTTACCTACAGGCAAGTTAGAATCATGCGTCAAGAATTTCCTGCCATTACTGTTTCTTCTCCTCAATACTCTCCATGATCTGCTTATTCCTCCAGCTACACTGAGGACCATGCTTGCAAATAAACAGCCTCCCCATTCTCAAAGCAAATGTTTTCTGCCTGCCCATGTTACAAACTATAGTAATAGAAATATCACTTTTCTTATAGTCTCAGCACATCCTGCTTGTCTAGCTACAAAGACCGGAATGAATACCATGGGTTCATTCTCTCAAATGAAAGAACAGTCACTAAGCAGAAGGAACCAGCAACATACATTCTTGATGCACAGAGCATAATGCTGATCCAGTGTTCGTGAGATGTTGTTTCCTAGGAGCTGAGCAAATCTGTTGGTCCATCAGAATTTTCTGAGTCATTTTTTAATAGGTCCTGAATAACTCCTATCACAAAAATTCAATCAAGCTACTAGATTCTGAAAACAGAAAATTAGTATTTTATTTATGTAATACTAGAGTTTATGTTAAGAGAAGGTTTTGTAACAAGCATTTCTGATATCCCTGCACCTAGAAATGTCTGCTACTGTATTGTGGCTAGTAATACAGTTCGACTATTGTGCCTCATTTGCAGCAACCTTAAGTTCATAATTGAAATAAGAAGCACAAAAACAGCTAATATTTGAAAGACTTCTTGGATTCCACATCAGCATTTCCATGTTTTCACTACTGGCTGCTAAATGACCATTCCTCAGTTCTAAATAACAGCTTGTGTCTTTTTACTGATGCTGATGCCTCCTTTTTGCATTAAATGTGTTCAGACTGATTTGGAGAATCAGAAAATTACAAATTTAGTGTGTTAGGTAAGGGCATAGAGATTTAGGGATTTTAGTGAATTAGTGAAAATTTTTCTGTAGCATGCATGCAATTACCTTGAGTCCTGACTGATTTTCCTTAAATCAAGACCCCACAGACATATTTAAATAACCTAATTTCCAAACACCTCAACCCAGTTTCCTGTATCCTATTGACCAGACAAGAGCAACAATCTCTGTGCAGAGGGACAGTATAGACATTTGGCCTTGTGAATGTGGGAGACTGGTAATGGTTAAATTAATGACACACTTCTGCTAATTCTTCAGGGATGATTTCTTAATTATTTAATATTTTTGTTATCTCAGTTATTTAAATGTCATTACTTCTAGCAATGTCTGTTACTAACTTGCCACATGATATTCTTTACTACAATACCTAGACAAAGATTTGATTCATCTAATTTAAATATTCATCACCCAGTCTAAGCTACTCAACTAGGATTTTCCATAATTGGTAAAGTATATGCAAATATCATATTTAAGTTTCTTTGAAAACCTTACTCTGTGTCTTTTTCTCTTGCCTTGTATAAAAGAAGCTAAATAACTCTCTTTGATAGTCTAGTTCTCCTGTATTTTCTTAATTTAGTTTTGACAGATAGAGTTAGGCAAGACAGATTCTGTATGAAACCGCCTTTTAGATTTACATTCTGTGACCTGTTACAATTAACATATGTACTATAAGTTCTTCCTAATTTTCTTCTAGAACTGTACATTGTAAGCCATGGATTGCTTGGGTACTTCATACTGGTCTTTTAGAGCTGTGCCACCTTAGTGAAGCAATGCAAATAAAGAATAGTGTGCAAGGTCTGAAGACAGATTCTGTTATTCTAATACAGATAGAGCAAAAATATGCATTAACCAACTTGGCACAGGAAGGCCAAATGAAAATACAGAGCAAACATCTGTTAGGAAAAATTACTCCTAAGGTGCGACCAACACCAGCCTAATTTGCCCATTCTTTCTCATTCAGCTCCTATCATCAATAACATGAATTTAGACTACAAATATGTAAGGAAAGGTTTCATACTATATTTTATTTCCAGAGTCCTTTTATTACAAGGATTTATTTTGTCCAGTTCTTCCTGTTTCACCACTGAGTAGAACACAGAGTATTTGTAGCCATGCAGGTAGCAAGGATTCTTTTTAGATCCCTTTTGCATTAACCCTTCAACATAAAAGGGATGAAGAGCTCATGAAACCAGTCCAATGCCTGTCTTCAGACAGCTAAAGGGAGAAGAACACCACCGAGTCGAGCAACACACACAGGTGACCTGTAAACACAGCACATCTAACAGAAAGGTTGTAACACACTGGATTCCTAAAAGCTATGACAGTAATGTGGTGCAAGAGAAAAGAGGACTCACCAAGGCACTCTCCATAATTTACCAAAAGTCCTGGCTTACTGGTGATGTACCACAAGATTGGAAATTGGCTAATGTGACACCCATCCAACAAGAAGGGCAGGAAAGATGATCTGAGCAATTACAGACCTAGCAGCCTGACCTCAGTCCTGGGCAAAGTCATGGAATGGATAGTCTTGTGTGCAGCAACTGCTAAACTACCATGACATTAGAACTAGTCAGCATGGATTTCAGAGAGGCACGTCTTGCCTGACCAACCTAATCTCTTAGAGCATGAACTGGATGGAAACATTTTATGCTGGGTTAGGAACTGGTTGGACAGATGAGCTCAGAGGGTGATGGTGAATGGTGCCACATCCAGCCGGCAGCCAGTCACGAGTGGAGTCCCACGGGGGTCAGTGTTAGGCCCGGCACTGTTCAACATCTTTATTGATGATATGGA
>WEKX01010295.1:23441-63681 GCA_013390025.1 Pitta sordida
TCTGGGGGGTGGAGCAATGGGCGTGGCCTGCATGCATATTAACGACCTGCCGTTCTTTGCGAGAATAATGTTTGCAGGGGCTGTCGCCTGTCCCGTTCCTCGCGATGGAGGAGGTATTACTGTATTAGCAAATGTTACTTTAAATACTGTCAAAACACCTGAGATATAGTACTCCAGCAGATTTACTTTGTGCTTAATGAAACAAATTTACTGTTTCAGTTACATGAATATGTATTTCTTATATTTTCATTTTCTAAGACTTTTTAGGGATGAAATACACAATAAAAAAGAAGCATAACAAGCGTCTTTTTTAAACTATGTATTTAAATACTGAGTTAAACTTTCCTTTTCTTGCACATAGGGACATTTAAAACACCACATTAAAAAAGCTTCTCAATTTTCGTAAGTATTACAACAGCCTGTGACTAGACAGTGATTCAGCAGTGCCTTTTTCTGTCAAAGCATTGATGATGAAATACATGGTCCAGTCCATAAGTTGTACTGAATATAATCTGTATGAACAGATTCTGTACTTTATTGAGTGGTATGTGAAGTTCAGGATGTTGTTGAGTTGTGCAATATCAAATGGCTACTATGAGTATAAACAGGTTTGTAATAATTCTTCAACATATTAATACATATTTTCTGATAAAGACATGTTAACTGTACATTCATAGAAATCTTATTTCAGTGGAATTACTACAGTTATATCTCCTAATTTCCAAAGAACGCGTCTCCTGAGGGTCTCACAAACTGTCTAATTTGCAAACACATCTGGGTCATTAATATGTACACAGGCCACGCCCATCGCTCCACCCCCAGCCACTCCGGAGCACTGGGGAGCGTTTTCTGCTCCTCCCCATGGGGTCTCACAGCACAGGGGAGCAAAGAGAAGTGTTTCTGAGCCCTCACTGCCTGGGGAGAACCCGCAGAGAATCCCTGGGCTTCTCTTCAGCCACGCTGCTGCTTCTGCAGCCGCCGCCAAGCTGTTGCCACTGTGCGTGCTTGCATTGCCGCTGTGGTGGGGAAGCTTCAGGGCTGTGGCAGGGAAGGGGTATCCCCAGGCTTTGGCTGGCACTCTTGGAGCCTGGGAAACCTTAACTTTGCAACACTGTGACACCAGGGGCCCCTTATGGCAGCGGGTGGTGTTTGTGTCTGTGCCAGAGTTTCTTTCCCTTTACATATGACATGTACATGGGAGAACAGAAGCCTCCGTGGTAGGGACCGGGCACACAGGCACAGGGCTATAAACGCCACGGTGAGCCGGAGAAACCACGCGCTCTCCCCGTGGGGCTGGGCCAGTCCCACCCCACAGGGAGCATCACCTTGGCTCCACCCCTTGGCGAAGCAGAGGCACTGCGCATAGATCGTCTGGGAAACTCCGTGAATCACTGAGGAAGGTTCGCAGGGAAAATTTCTTGCAAACCAGCAAGGACACAATGGAGATGTCGCAATGCAGTGAGGCATGACAGTATTTGATTAAATATCTGAATTGTGTTCCTGAAATGATTAACAGAACCACCACCAGCAGTAATAATAAGACAATTAACTTAGGTGGGACAAACATAATGCAAGGGCTTATGTTAAATGTATAGAGAATCTACCTTCAAAGCNTTCTGAGCCCTCACTGCCTGGGGAGAACCCGCAGAGAATCCCTGGGCTTCTCTTCAGCCACGCTGCTGCTTCTGCAGCCGCCGCCAAGCTGTTGCCACTGTGCGTGCTTGCATTGCCGCTGTGGTGGGGAAGCTTCAGGGCTGTGGCAGGGAAGGGGTATCCCCAGGCTTTGGCTGGCACTCTTGGAGCCTGGGAAACCTTAACTTTGCAACACTGTGACACCAGGGGCCCCTTATGGCAGCGGGTGGTGTTTGTGTCTGTGCCAGAGTTTCTTTCCCTTTACATATGACATGTACATGGGAGAACAGAAGCCTCCGTGGTAGGGACCGGGCACACAGGCACAGGGCTATAAACGCCACGGTGAGCCGGAGAAACCACGCGCTCTCCCCGTGGGGCTGGGCCAGTCCCACCCCACAGGGAGCATCACCTTGGCTCCACCCCTTGGCGAAGCAGAGGCACTGCGCATAGATCGTCTGGGAAACTCCGTGAATCACTGAGGAAGGTTCGCAGGGAAAATTTCTTGCAAACCAGCAAGGACACAATGGAGATGTCGCAATGCAGTGAGGCATGACAGTATTTGATTAAATATCTGAATTGTGTTCCTGAAATGATTAACAGAACCACCACCAGCAGTAATAATAAGACAATTAACTTAGGTGGGACAAACATAATGCAAGGGCTTATGTTAAATGTATAGAGAATCTACCTTCAAAGCCAGAGCTTATAAAAAAGATTGTTCAGGGTCTGAAAGCAGGATCAAAAATACAACATAATGCACAATATTTTTGATACAATAAATTGAATGCTAAGTATCAAATTACCTTGTAATCCTCAGTAATTATAAGAATGTAGTCCACTCAAGTGAACATACACTGCATTAAGTATTAAGAATGACAGATTTAGAATACATCCCAGATTCTTTCTTTAAATGTATAAGAATCAGAAAGCAGAATTACTGAAACGCATGGTTGTATCTCTGTTTCTGTGACAATCCCTAAATAGATGGCAAAATTTGTAAAAATAAATAATATGAGGGCTGAAGAAAACCCCTTAATTGACCAAACAGAATAGATAAACTCATGGAGTGGAAAATGTAGAATTGCTCATTTCCTCCTTCTGAATCAGTTGGTCTAATAAAAATATCATCTCATTTATTCTTAAAGTTATTTAAAGAAAATTTAATTTAGAAGGTCGTGAAGTGTATTCATAAGCACATACACATAAAGGTGTCATCTAACTATTCTCAAATAATAATTCTGATGTGATAAGTGGAAAACCTATGTGTTGATAACCACTTTCAAACCACCTAAAGGCTCTAGTCAGGGCCAGAAAGATTTGTAATCAGGGCAGGAAAGTCCAGATGAAGAAGTAATAGAATTTCCAAGGTAATTCTTTGTTAACATTTATACTAAGGCTGGCAGAAAGTCCATCATTATATATGAAGTTGACAACCCACTGGTATACGAATTGAGAAAACAAAACCCTTCAAAAGTCAAGAATATATCTCACTAGGAAAAAAAAAATTTTATGAGAGATAATATTGGTTAAAATTGAACAGATTGTCAAGATCCAAAGGAATCAGGTGTCTAAAATTAAAAAAAAAAAAAAAAAGTAAGCTAGATATTCCATTTATAGCTTTCAGCAAAACATTTTATTTTCTGATGTTTCTGACTGCATAAGTAGAAACACTTTAACTTTAGAAGCCACACCTTAACGTGCTATATTTATCTCGTAAAAGATCTCAAAATAACAGCACTGTGGTTGAATTTCATTTTTATATATATATTTCTCGTGAGAATTTCTGAAAAAAAATAATTATTGCTAAAAATACTGTTTATTTAGGAAACGTCTTGGAAAGAAAATAGTTCACCTATTTCCCAAATATGGAATTGACAAAGGAAAACTTTTTCTGTAGTTCATATGTTTTAGACTAGAATTGTAACATACTTATAACACTAGCCCTTTGTCTCTATGTCTGTTTGCTGGTGAATATAACATTTTTTTATAAACCTGGGTAAGAACTTGTGATCTTAACTCTTCACCAGTTAGTCAGAATTTGAAAATAAGACTGTGAAGTGTTGATTTTATGCATAAAACAGCAATCTGCATTTAACAGTACAGTCAAGGAATAAAACATTCTGGGATTAAGTACAGAAACCGTAGAGTACTGTATTTGAGATACAGTCAGAATAAGCCTATTCAAGAGGAAATTCTAAGTATTACAAATGAGAAGTGAAGCTCTGTATCACCTAACTGCTGATTCAGGAGATAAAGGCATCAAAGGAACCTGTTAAATAAGTGGAAAATTGTATTATTTAAGTTCAATTATTCCAATACATGAACAAGATGTAGAAACTGAAACCCTCAGTTACCACCAAGATTCATATGGACAATGCTAAACCTTTTCTCGGACTGGCAATTTTCATCCCTGAATTGCTCTGAATATATCCTACCAGCCAGAAGTAACCTAGGTGATCAATTTTAAATCTGTACTACAGTCTATTCTTTAAGCTATAGCTACTCCTAAAAGTGGTAAAGGAAGATTAGGAACATTAATAAAGAATAGATGCTCTGCTTTTTATTTTCAGGTCTTGGTTAGTGTGAAAAGGTTTCTAAAAACAGCCTCCCTCACTGTAAATAGCTAAGCACGTGGATATGGCTTTACTCAGTTTACAACTTAGGTAAGTGTTACTTTAGGTTACATGACAATTGGTCTTCATGAAGAGGTTGCCTTATGCTTAAATGTTACACAGTCAGTGAGATGTTCTCTACAAGAACAGCTCTTGAGATGGAACATACCCAAACAACAAGCTGAAGAAATGCTTTGGTCTACCAGAAATTCAGTGAAAATGGAAAAACAATTCAAATTAGACAGTGCAGTACATACTATTAAATAAAATGGCACGGGAAAAAAGAATGGGGAAGGGAAGGGTGGAATGATCTAACATTCCATGGTGTTTGTCCTCCCAAATTGGCTGAGACGTCAACATAGGCAGGACACCCATTGACAGTTACAATCTTTCATCGTCTTTGTCTTACATTTTCACAGATTCACAGATTCACAGAATATTATGAGTTGGAAGGGACCCATAAGGATCATTCCTTTTCTATGCTTTCCTATTACAGAAAATGCTTTTTTAAACCCTCACTTTGATTAATTACGTTCTTTCATCTTTCTGTCTTATCTTTTACCAACAATGATAATGAGTGATATAATAAATGCTGGGCACTTCACATCTAGTGAAGTGACTATTTTAACTAAGAAATAGCAAATTACTCCTGAAGTATCATCTATCTTACTTAGATATTGTGGGACAATATGTGCCTCTGGTGGTGTTAATCTCAAACTTGTTAAGACTGTTTACATTCGGTCTCTGGGCATGCAAGTGCAAGCATCCTTTCATCTTGTCTCACATTATTTTCTTACAGTCTGTGGATCATTTTTGCCAAAGTTTGACACATTAAATAAGGTTATACTCTGGCCCAAGCTTGCCTTATGTGCAACTGTTTTTATGTATGTTTAAACATAGATGCAGGTAACAGGGAAGCTCTAGGAAAGGGCAGGGGAAGAACACTTGTATCTGAACTGCCACTGCATGCCCTTTCCTATGGCCTGGTTGGCCTGGAATGGAATGTGATCTATCACAGTATTATCCTATTGGGAAGATAATATAACCAGTCTTCTTCCTATGGGTGATGAGAAAGGCAATGCTGTATGTGTAAAAAACCTGTAGGCAGCTATAGGCCATCCAGACATGTACAAAAAATAGATTAGAAAGCAGCAGACTTCCATGGATGGAATTTCCATGGAAAACAAAAACATGTGACCTAACCTACAGCTGTATAGTTGATCAATATTGCAAACTGGCAGTATCTATATTAATTACCTTTACATTTCTGGGATAATGCAAATTTAAATATCTGTGCTTACAAAGTTCTTGGTCCCAGAAAGCAGTACTTACAGGAAGTTTGTATCCTTGATACTTATTGATCAAGTCTTTCATGAAAGGGTGGTTCAAAAGGAGTTCAACCGGAATAGGTGTCACATCTTCAGCACCTAAGTCTTTGCATACTTTGATGAGATGCTTTAAGAAAAAATAATATGTGGTCAATTTATTGTTTAAAAAACTGGTGGAAAAGCAAAGATTACAGCAGATATTTATATAACATATAATGCAAGCTAAAAAATCATCTTTGAATCAATCTGCCTACCATATCATATCTGCCTGCCTTCTCCAGATTGCTAAATCTATGATTATCTTGATCTTTACTTCCTTCAGTATGAAACACTTTGATTAGAGTTGCCACGGAAATTATTCCTTCATCTGAGTAATTCAAGACTTCTTTTTCATTTTCTGTTAAAGTCTTCTCCTTTGACAATATGTTGGGGTACAGAGAATCCTAAGAAAAGTAAGCAAAGGAATAATACTTGGAAATAAATAATCTGTTTCATTTAAACATCCATTAAGGATCAGTGGATTACACTTCCAGTGGATTACAGTTACAAATTTCAGTTATTAAAAAACAAAAAGCATCAACTCACACAAAGTTATCTACTGCACCTTAGGAAGAAGAAACAGATTCTGAGAGTCCAGAAATATCCATAATGTTGGCATTAGCAGAAATATAATAAACGGCTTTTTCCAGGAATGTGGCCAACATTCTACAGAAAAACTATTTCTCAGAGCAACAAAACATAAAAATATTTAAGAGATACAAATTACAATACCAATAATCTTATATTTATACAAGGCACAAACTTGGCTATTCTGGATTTTCATATGGAAAATAGTACTAATTTTCTAGTCCAAATCAAGGAGTCACTGCGAGAACTCTACTTTGGCCAACAGTTAACATAGACTCAGTAGCTCTCCACAGAAAAAGAAAAGACTTTCTGGTTTTTGCAGAAAAAATAGAATTTTATTTAAACGAGTAATTAGGTAACTTTGCAGTGATATTAGAGCTAGCCAAAGATTTAGAAAACAACCAAAAACCAAAGCTGCTGTAGAGAAATGACCTAACACAGGTGAACAATGTTTTGACTAGATTATGCCACTGTGTAGGCTAACCACTAACAACAACAGGAAATTGCATTCAATGGAATAAACCATTTCTTTCCTGATTAGGAGGGTGAGATACTGAGATCCAGACCTTAATACATGTCATTTTGAATATAGGAGGGGCAGAGGCATTTATACAGTCTTTTTAACACACAACAGTTGAGATTACATAAATACCAGCCCTGAAGTTTTTCTTTCTCCCACTGCATCATTTACATTTAGCTTTCAGATATACACAGCCAGTAACAGCATTATTAAGACTTAAACATTTTTTAGCATGAGGGTCTTCGCTATGAAGTTAGTAAAAGAAGTCTCAAGAATATGTTTGTCTGAGCCTTTTCTATAAACGAAATGAAAGTTCCAGAAGTATTTCTGTCAGCAGGTACCAATGAAAAATCATCACAATTATCAGCACAGAACAAGAAAAAGAGAAATTAGATGCAGTTGTGTGAGTGCCTACTTACAAGCCTCAGGGGTATTACAAAACTTTTTTAGAGATCAGCTGTGTAGCTCTTTTTATTTTACTGATGAATGTTCCACAGATAATATCTACTAAATTTCCAGTTTTTATAGTGAGAATTGGTATATTTAGATTACATGTAAAAACCCATAGGGAAACAAAGATTTAGGTTCTTAATTTGGAGCTGTAAACCACTTAGGATATCATCAGGGTTCTATTTGAACCAAGAAGCTTGGTTCAAACATGACACAGTATCCTATCAAAGCTTAATTTACTTCTTGTGTTTGTGCAATAACCTGCATGAAATGCTGGCTGTATTGCAGCCAATGGAGAAAATTCATTTTCCTCAGTGCAAAGGGATTTCTTTTGTTCCCTTTTTTGCATAGTCAGCATTATTGTTAAAGTGCTCAGAGATGGAACACAAGGCACAAGAAGGGAGAAATTATTAAAATGATGCTCTATCAGTCCTGTGATTCTGAGCACCAACTCAGACAACTGCAAAGTCAAAGAGAATCCAGACAGGCAGGATTTAGCATCTTAATTGTCAGATACAGGATCTTAAACTTCCATTATTATTTAGCGAGTAAGTTTCCAGACTTTTGGAATTATACTTCTCAGCACTATTATCAAAGACACTGAAACTATTTGCAGAGTTCCTGTGAAGTCAATGAGACTACTTGCGAAGACTGGAGCCCCCTAGGATAAGCAAACACAGAGAAATATAGCTAATCTATGATTTGAAAGCACTACTATTATGCTCCAGTCATTTACTGTATTTTACCTCACATGGACGAGAGACTTCCTTTTTTCTGTGAATGTACGTTCCAGTAGCAATGCTAAGTGCTCTGTGTACACCTTCAATCGGATCAGAGTGGGAGGCAAAACAAAGCAGCATCTCAGTATAGTTGAGCAGAGCAGGATCTTTTCTGGTATCAGCAAATAAACTGAAGAAAAACTATAAAAGGACAAAAATATGCAAACTAATTTCTGTGAGAAGAATACAAACAAAAGAATCTAGAGAAAAGGATGAAATACAGTAATTATTGCCAATAAGAGGTGCTATATTTAAAAATATGTTGATGCTGTGTAAACCCAGATAAATCATAAGTGTGTTTAAGTAATTCAAGGACACAGAAATTGAATTTCACAGGACATTGAGGAATTAATAAAATCTTGTATTATTACAAATAAGTTCTAAGCATTTTTGTATTCAGATCACACTACAGTATGTCCCCGCTGCATTGCGACCTCACCATTTTGACCCCACACATTTGCGAAGAAAACTTCTCGCAATTCAGTTTCAGGCATTTGTGAGGTTCCCTGGCCGATTAATGCGCAGTGCCTCTGCTTTGCTGAGGGGCGGTGCTGGCTCTCCCTGTGGGCAGGGCAGGGCCGGCCCCCAGGGAGGGTGCGTAGGGAGGGCGCGGGGTTTCTCCAGCTTGCAATGGCGTTTCGAGCCCTGCAACATGGTGCCCCGGACCCTGACCTGGTCCTGTGTGTCTCCTGTGTGCTCCTCTGAGACCCAGCACAGCACNTGAGTTTGGGGTTCTGCAGGGTCTCTGGCATGACCCATTCCTTCCAAATGACAAGGTATAACTGTATTAATTCCCCCTTTCATGGAAAGATCTATGATCTTAGATACAGTGATGATTTGCCTCCCATTTTTAAAAAGCTGGTTACTGTGTAGCAAAATTGATGTTGTTCAATGAAGAACAGGAATAACTAAGTCTTTCTGAAGAGAATATGATTTAGAATATTGAAGAATGATTCTTAGATTCCTTTCTATATTACTCTGAACCAACTCTGACCTCAAAAAACACTGAAATATTGCAGCAGTTATGGCAAAAAAGAGACATGAGAAATTTTTGAATGAGTCCTCTCAGGTTTGAATAGTGGTCTCTTTAAAATACCTATGCATTTAGTTACCTGTATGAGATGTTTTAGCCTATCTAAAGGCACAGGTTCTATGCCACTCTTTGTCATGCTTAGATCTTCATTTCCATTAAACCATAAGCCAACCTGATATTAAAAAAAATAAAATTATTTTCACACATTAAAATAAGGTGGGTTTTATGCTCCTACTGTTCAACAGACAGGTTACTAAGAGCTTAATTCCTGGACTTAATCAAACTGAATTTGTTATTAATATACAGTAACATCAGAGTAACTAAGTAGCTGTTTGTACTTTATAACAGATACTTGAGAAATTACTGAAAATGAAGTAGAAGTAAATTTATGCTCTTGAAAAAAGTGAAAATTAACCACATAGTTGTAAACCTACACTGCTGAACAAGCAGAGTATGATGCGTAGTTTCTATGCATGTTCTTATATTCTTCCTTTCACTACCCCCACAGCTTTTGTCTGAACTGTACTCTTAGAAGAAACTCTGCACACAGTGCAGTATGACAAAGCATGGAGGCATGGGTCTTCCCATGTTTGCCTGTTCCCAATATGCAGAGCTATAGCTACAGCTGTAAACTAAAGTACTCAAAAATAATTCTCTAATACTAGACTCAAGGTGTAGGAAATATCAACTAGATCTAAAAAGAGGATAGGCATGAACAGACTGTAGAATCCTGTGTTAAAAATGTACATTTTCAGCCTGCATGTCTTGTAACTGTTAGGTTATTTATCTTCAGTAAATAATTACAACAATAGAAAAATAGAAGCAAATAGACCTGCACCTTTCCTGGCTTTTTTAGCTTTGCAGAATTTGTTTCTTTGCAAGTCTGAGGTGGGTAGGGATTGGCAGGCACCTCTCAAAGTTTTACATTAATCAGAGTAGCTCTGAAACTGACAGACTTCTGGACTCACACGGCCCCTATTAAGTTTTTGACACTAGGTGATTGGAAAACAACTAGCAATAAAGGTCCTATGAAATGTATTTAAAACAATTTGAAAATTATTTTTAGTATCACCAAACAAATGAAAACTGGCGGACCTGTATTCAACACCTAAAATCCAATCTTAATTTGAGAAAATAACAACTGGGAAAAGTCTGGAAATATTTAATTAAAATACAGCTGATGCACTGAAACTAAAAATCCTTATTTCCGCTTGCAGCAAGTTTGTCTTATTCAGTGACAAATAACTTAATAGTCATCAAAGTGCCCACAGAAAGGTTTCTTTAAAGCAGAAAGGATTTGTACTTGAAATTAATGGGGAGACTAGGAAATAAAAGTAAAAAGTAAGCATAATTATCCTGCTTTATGGAAATATAGACAAGATAGATATTAGGCCATCAATTTCCTGAGAACACTTTCCACTAGAAAGTACCCTCAAAACCAAAAATACTTAAAATTCAAACTGAGTTTCTGAATGTGAATAAACCCCTCAATACACCATTAAATTTAGGGAGTTTAGCAAAATAAAATATGCTTCAAAAGAGAAAACAATTATAACCTGCATATAGTATTCCTGTGTGACAAAGCCTGATCCAGATACATCAAAAGCCTTGAAGTTACGCAGTGTTTTGAGGAGCTGTGACACAGATGGCACTGGCCACGGCTGTGCTGCTGCCAGCAAGAATCTGCGCCAGTCAGTAAATCCTGAGTTCACCATGAATGCAGATGCCAGATTTTGTATCTATAAATTCAAAACAATAAATGTTGTCAAATATGTGTGCACAAAGATATACTTTCAGTATCCTATGTATCCTTTGGTCTTTTCCTGGCTGGGCTGGACAAGGTCCTGCACAGAGACTTACAGTTGTATAAAGGGCCTGTATCAGTTAACACTGTGTGTGAATTGGCTTGTGCAGCTGATATCTTTAAACAAATACTCCGACTCCCCAGACAGGGGTCTGTATCTAAACTGCCTATGAGATACCATTCCTTAGGACATTTTAACTCCTGCACTGTGAGAGCACCAATAACTGAACCAAGAATTTAGCAGCATGAGCTGAAATTCTTGTAAATCCTTGGTCCTACTCCTTGGCCCTGTTACTCTTAGAGATGTTCCTCAAGTGGCTTTTTATTTCTCCAGCATTATTTTCAGTTAGAAAAAACTAGTGGTAGAAAACGTGCTTTGTGCCTTTTTAACAGTGAAGACCTTGCAGAGGGCAGCACAGAATGAAGCAATTTGGTGACACTTTGGGTGTCATCTGCCTTGAAATTGGTCAGAATAGTACTGTTTCTTATTAATTGAAAATTTATATGAGATTTTATTTAGTCACACAATGATGAAATGGTGAGTTCAGCTCAGAACAGCTTGTGCAAAATAAATGTATACCTTAGCTTATGCTTCATCCATTTCCTTTCTAAGTTAAGTTCTTGCTTTCATTATAAACCTAGAAGTCTTATATTAAAATGGTGCTTTTAGGGAAAGAAAATCTATTACTAAAATGAAAATAGCATTTATAAGCATGAAAAGTTCTTAAAGAACACAGAACATGGGATATATTCACATGTGATCTATTAATAGAAAATATTTGACTTATAGTTTTCCCCATGTATTCAATTTCCTGTGATTAGATTAGATTTTTATATATTGATGAGGATAACTGTAGCTAGTTTTCACTAAATTCAGTGGAAATACATCAGTGAGAAGCGTTAAAATGTTTTGCTCATGCAGCTCATCTCTGTGAAGGATATATGAATGGTTTCCCACATGTGAAATCCCCCCCAAAATATAAATGTGAACTGTAGTTTACTGTCAGAAATAATTATCAAAACACACTAAAATGGGTAAATTTCATTCCACAGGATTACCAGCAACATCTGAAAGAAAAATCAATCAGACAATTAGGTATGGAAGATTTGGAAAGACTAAATTCTAATTTTTCACATTCCTAAACCTGAAAATCTCGGATAAATAAGTTAAAGGTTGTATAGTTCCAGATTTTAATTTCCTGTCTTGGAATGAAAAACATAATAGTCTTATTTTAATTCCTGGAAATGAATTTTCAATGGTGTCTTAGGAGAAAGATTATTTAAAAATCATAAATAAATATATTGCTGACAAAACATTTTATTTTTGGGACAGAGGCTTCCAAAATCCAAGTGAAACAGAATACCTTTAAAGACACATTGATAATAACCTATAATAGCTATAATCCTGATTTTATTATATTAAGGACAATGATGCATCTTCTACACAAACTAATACTCCAGTCAAAGAGAAAATAGGGGCTAACTTACATCTGGAATTTTTAAGTTCATCCATGGATCAGGAAGGCAATTTGCTCCCAGATTCAAATTAATCAAGCGACTAAAAATGTCAGTAAATACTTCCTTTTGCATAAAACCTAATTTAAAAAAAAGGTACAATAAAGTATTTAATATTTTAATTTGATTTCTTCTGCTAAAGGAAATACATATTCTTAATATCAATATGGAAAACCTCCTTATTTTGCTATTATGCACTGTTGATAATGCCAGTATCTTCTAAGCCAAACATAAAATTTCCTCATTTAAAATAAATTTCGTGTGGCCTATCTAATAGCAAAATGTCAAACATACCAATAAACTGTAATTCTTTTGATACTTGTCCTGATCTGCATTCTGATCACTAACCCATCCTCACACAATCTACAGTGATAGATGTTCACTAAGACTGACACCTATTAATGAGTAGATAAAAAATACCAATCACAGAGATGTCTTGTATTGAATGCCTACTAACCTTTCCTCCCACTGTGGTCTGTTAATCAATCATAAATTTATCTCCACTCTTTAAAGTAATGATAACTTAGGGAACAGGATAAAAACCACATTGTCTCTTGAAATTTGAAACAAAACTGAACTGTTTGTTGGAAAAGCATCTGAGAATTGATTTGCAGGAGTTAATTTTATTTAACAGAAATCAGATAAGTGCAATGCACCCTATTCCTTTTAAATGGGTATGAATTTGCTTATGAGCAAACCAAAGTTCATGCACAGTATTAAAAAGCAAAATTAGGTATATAAAATTAAACAGAAAGGTAAGTCTTTTCTTCCAGAAAGAGACTTCGCTGCCACAGTGAGGATTCACAGCAAAACCTCTGCAGCAACAATTAAAATTGCAAAATAAATGTAAAATTATTTAATTTTTAGAGACAAAGCTGATTTGTTCACATTATGACCACTTCCACAGCAGCAAAACTGGAAGTTTTCAGATTAGCTTTAAAATCAGACACAATCACTGAAATACTGCAAAGAGACTTAATTTTTTTTTTCCTTTTTCCAGTCAAACTTCTTGTTCTTCTGAAAAAGCACAGCTGTGCACATTCTATGGCTAAGAAACATTTTTGTTGGAAGCAAAACAGTGAAGTGAAATTAAAGTTTACAAAAAAAGATCTAAGTAGAAAAATTAAGAATGTGGTTGAATACTAATTTCATAATGTCATTATTCAAAATACAGTTGCCAATTTGAATTAATAGTCTGTAGACCTGTTTACCTCCAAAGAGAAGAAACAGGATTAATGCCCTCAGCACATCTTAATACAGCACAGAAATCCTACACGTACATAACTTTGGAGAGAAGAGCAAAAAATTAGCTCTGGGAAGCTCAAAGTCGGTTGGGAGAGGAAGAAGGAAGGGATAAATGTGTGGACCTGAAGCCTTATTTCCTACCACTAATATCAGCATGAAAGCAAAATATGGTGAAAAAATACAGGCAGGGTGGTAACAGTGCTCTGATGTCAGCTTGTGATAGCTTTTGATTTATTTACATGGAGAAAGAGTATCTTTTAAAAACTATGTGATATATCATGTGCTGTTTACTGAAGCATTGAATTGCTGATATAATAATTTTAAGTGAACCAGAGATTTGTTTTCTGATGAGAACTTCACACCACAAGAATCAAATCCTTTCCATATGGCACAATAAAGCCTACATCACAGAAGCATCATTACTGGGAGACTTCACAGATGATTCAATAAACCCAGTAACATTTTAGTGGTTCATGGGGACAGTGGTCCATGAAGGAGCCAGTGAACACTTAACACAAAAAACAACACGAAAGATTTTTATGTCTTCTTTGCAGTTTCATTTTTTCCTAGTGCTTCAGAAAAGAAGAGACAAGCTATTATAGTTTTTATTTCATTGTTTGCTACACATTTGGCTTTCCACATCTGATCATTGGCAATCTAACTTCATTCTATCGCATTATCTTACCTTTAAAGCTGTTCAACTCCTACTATGATTTCCCTACATGACAATAAAAAATGCAGTTCCTGTAGCTCCTATGAGTTTATGGCTTCCTGAAATAAAACTTGTTTTTCTGTATAAATTTCGAAAAGGATACTAATAACCTCATCTCAGTTTTTCTGTGAGGCTCCATGACTTGTGAAACACACTGAAAAAAGCATCTCAGGGACAGGGAATGTAAGAACTTGCATCAAAATTAACGTCTGAAATGGGATTGCAATCTAAAATGTATTCACAACTGTAGAACTTAGATTGTAGAAAATGCTAGAATGCAGCATGCAGGTAAATATTATGGCAAACATGAATTACTGCAAGATATTGAAGCCCCGTCAGGTCACCTGCAGTGTCTACTCATTTTTACTCCTCCATGTTTAATGTGAAGAAACACATTATCTTTCATTAAGAGCTAAGTGATTGCATATCTATTAATTACAGAATTGTTGATGTGGTGTAGGGCAGTTTCTCTTACTTTATTACCTCTTCCTGATACATCAGATATGGGACAATTCCAGAGAGTTATAGTAGCATGTATTTATAAAACTTCAGGTGGACTGTGCCTTAATTCCTCCTACTGATACATGTCGGAGGCATGAGGAAGACTCAAAGAGACATAGGGAATTATGAAATATGAAACACTTTCCTCAAGGTGTTCTTAGGTATTTTGTCTGGATTTAATGCATTTGGGGATGTGTTACAGAGCACAGAATCATTTTTAATATCTGATTATGATACAAGTTAACAGGTGATTCACCATTTTAGTTCCAGGGTTGCTGACGCTTCATAATCATGGAGAGACGCTGAGAGTGGGCAAGTACACAGATGGTACTGAGAAAAGAATATGGGTGTCTGCAAATGGCACTCTGCAAGTGGTAAAAGTAAATAATGTCTTCTAGGAAAGAACAAGGAAAACAGTTCCCAGAATTGCCTTTATCCGCCTAACAGGACTAGTTTAAAACCAGGTATGCTCTTCACAAAATCTTTTTGTTAAGTCCAAAATAAAAGAAACCAAAGCCATTGAGTTTTCAGTTGAATAAGGTAGGAGACTGAAAAGAAAATTAAATTATTAAATGTCTTGAATAATTTTTAATTAGAAGGGGTAGCAAGCACTTTGGAAAAAGTCTAAGTACTACCCATGAAGATTTTTAAAAACTGGAGAGATGATCAATATCAGTAAGTAAATCTCACCAGAAACAAAGTACTTTGAGAAAACAGACTGCACAAATGGATACATTTATTACACAGCAGAGAGAAAAATTCAGGAATGGACTTTAAGCACATTGGAGAACATGATTAGAATTCAAAGTGAACTTTACCAGTTGGAGATACAGTCTAGAATAAAAGGACATTATCCAATAAAGATAAATGTCAAGTGCCCCACTGAGATGAAATAAAAAGTAAAATTCCTGTAGCAAAGTCTCTAGGGACTATGGCAGACTACAGTATCACCAGAAATACATGGGAAGACATTGGAAATAAGCCTGTCTTCTCTACACCCAGATGTTAAAGCTGCTAGCATACAATTTTGGAATCGGTAGATCTAGAAGAATGTACATAAATGAAAGACTGTCCGGAGGAAAGCAACAAGAATCATCACAGGCTTCGACAACATGTCCCAAGAGGCAAGACTGAAGGAACTCACAGGTTAACAGGTTATTCTGAGTTGGAAGGGACCCACAGGATCATCTAGTCCAACTCCCAAGTGAACGCTCACCCAGGGATCAGGCCCACAGACAGGAACCATGGGCACCACCTCCATCCATCCAAGCTTCCCACCAACTAGAGGATGTCAACGAGTTCCTTATCGAGTCTTCTCTTAAACACCTCCAGGGATGGTGACTCCACCACCTCCCTGGGCAGACCATTCCACTGACAGATCACTCCCTCTGTAAAAAATCTCCTCCAAACATCCAGTCTGAACCTCCCCTGGCGTAGTTTAAGGCCATGTCCTCTTGTTCTGGTGCTGTCAGCCTGAGTGAAGAGGCTCACACCCACCTGACTGCAACCTCCCCTCAGGTAGCTGTAAACAGCAATCAGGTCACCTCTGAGTCTCCTCTTCTCCAGGATGAACAACCCCAGTTCCCGTAGGGCTTGTCCTCCAGTCCTTCCACCATCCTTGTCGCTCTTCTCTGGACCCTCTCAAGCAGTTCAACATCATTCTTAAACTGGGGAACCCAGAACTGCACACAGTACTCAAGATGTGGTCTGACCAGTGCCGAGTACAGGGGAAGGATAACTTCCCTAGTCTGACTGACCACACTATTCCTAATACAGCCCAGGATGCCATTGGCCCTCTTACCTCTACTAGTTTCATGGATGAAAGGATTATGAGAAAATATAAACATGCCCGCACTGCATCATGGAAGTGATTTCAGCGTTACAGTTTCTAAATATATCTTTGGGTTTTATTTCTTTTTTTATCTTCAGCTGTTGAGCATTCTGGGGACACATTTTCAAACTTTTTCTAATCTCAACATAGATAAAAACTTCCTATTTGAGAACCCTGAGGGAAAAAATCCTCTTGATATTATGTAAGAGAAAACCCTTAGAATAAGCACCTAATAATGTACCCTGTATAATACATATCCCGATGATTAGTAGCTAAAGTACATGTAAACTTTTCTTTGTCTGAAAACCCACAAATTAACATATTTCAATGATCAGTCTTTATAACCAACCGTATAATGCATACTGATCTCTTTTTTTCTGATACCTTCAGATTAACTCCCCTTGAGTGGACTAATATTCCTTAATGAGGCATTTCATTCAAAAGCTACTTCATTTCTGACATACTATTTAGATCCAGATATAGGCAGAACACCAACAAAGAAATATATATGTGAGTTGTGTGTGGGTACAGTACAGTACAGCATAGTAGAGAAGAGTTGTGTGGCATGGAATGATATTGGGCATCTTCTGATACCATTACACATGATTTATATTGCAAGAGTTGGTCTTGATTTAGAAAATAGGTTGATTTAAAGGTGAATGACCATACATCCACTTCTTCCAAATTATCTCTAGTCCATTTTCATTACTGTTGGTATGTTTTAACTTGATTGGAAATTATCAAGTAGAAATTTGCATTTAGAATATCTAGAATCATGAAAATGTGAAATCAAATACTTCTCTTAACTATACTCATTCTCAGGTCCTAGATTAAAAATCAAGATACAGTGTTCCTAATGCAACCTTCAAGAATATTTTTACAGGGAAAAAGAAAAGTTGTTCAAGCTGTAAAGTATATTAGTCATATCCTGGCTGTGAGAGTACTTGCTATGATAAGACTGATTTGTGCAATTAGGAATCAGCAATGGATCTGTTCTTCCTCTGTAGAGAAGCCTTCAAAAGGACAAGTCTGAGGAAAACTGAAAGGTCATATTAAAGTTTATCTGGTTTGCCCATTTCATCAAGGTCTGTAAAGGGAGAACCAGATTTAGTCATAGCATGGTATGCTCTAAAAATAGTTTCTACTCTACCTAATGTGACGGAGTTCATGGTCTTCAACATCTGCTCAGCAGAAGCTGTGTCTGGTGAAGCAGTACTGGCAGCTTCCATGCAGGTAGCCCAGGCATGAGCTTCACTACTCTGGTGTGTGTTTATAAACTCAAGTTTGAAGTCATCAGTGCCAGAACAAAAATTATGAATGTTTTCCCCCAAATCCACATTATGTTTACGACATGGTACACAAAACATTATTCCCTTTTCATCATCATATTTTAACCAGGAGTATTTTGTTAGCCATATTTTTGGAAACAGGCGATTCCTCTTTGTTTTCTGTTGTTCCAGATCTTTCTTCTCTTTGTCACCAACTCTTCTCTTGCTAGAAGACTTACTCTTGCTTTTAAATTGCTTCAGTGCTCTTATGGCTATAATTCAAAAAGAAACAACTAAATATAAAATAGTTTTTATTCCACAAAATAATAACTGTATCTTTTCTTTGTTTGCCCATGTTTATCTTGTTAATTTGACTAGATTGTGACTTGAAATTAACAGCCATGAGGAAAAAAATTAAAAGAGAGATCCGTTCTTAAGTTATTTGAATGCTACCCAGGATTCTTCCAAGAAATTGTGAGTTTTGACTTCAATCTCTTTTTGACTATGAGACGTTTGTAAGAATATTCAACCAGTGAAGGGCAGCAGCATCAATACTATTTTTGAAAGAAAGAAAAGCAGAGTTAGCAAGTGGAATTAAGAATGACCTTTTAGGAAAAATGTCTCCAGGAGATATGACTGAAGTCACAAATCTATTATACCTGACATTAGCAGAAAAATGAACTTGGAGCAAGTCGGTAAACACATAATCAAAACCTGACACAAAATTCATGAGATGCCCTGGGTGTATGTACCTGACATGATCTTCTTAAAATGTATCTATATGCAGAATGATTTTGTTACTGCTTTCAGAACAAGGAACTTCTGTATAAGCTTCATATTTTGTTCTCATAATTAAAACATCCTTAAAGCATTAAGATTGTTCTCAACATTTCCTGAATTCTTCTGAAGGCCTTCTTTCTTTTATTTGTAGGAGAAAATGCCTTAAGCTGACATATTTGAAAACTTTATCTTTAGAGCTCATGAATCTCCTAGTTTTGGCCAGTAATTTAATGATTTTTTTAGTACACTGCTGCCATAAGGTTAGGACTTTGAAAAGAAAGCAATCAAATAATGATGAGAAATGACATGCAGAATAGAGGCAACAAAAGTAGAAATCCATTTATTCACTGGGAAATAGCAAATGTCCTGAGCAAATGACCTAATACCAATCTGACTCCACATCCTCTTTAGCGTTGATGTGTACGTCAAGAGACAAACGACTGATTACATTAAGCTAATCATAGAAAGAAATGCCATTTATTGTTTAAAAGATCTCAAGAAAAAGAGGTTTTGTATGCCACTTTATTCTATTTTACAAGAAGGAACAAATTTTCATGTATTTTATACAATTTCTGAGAACTTTTTGTTCCCATTGTCATAAAAAATGACAGTTTGATTGCTCCGTTCTATTCTAAGTATCCTGAAAGGCCATAATAAAAAAAGCTAGGAACATGCAGTTTAAATACATTTGAGTGGTTCTTTCAAATAACTTTAAATCTGATGTAGCAGCTGTGGTCCACATGGGCAGCAAAACCAACTAGACCACAGAAGGTTCTTCTGACATGTGTCTAGGTACCATGCCCAGGACTGAAAAGATGGGGATAAAAAACTCTTAACACATAGTAAAGATTAAAAATCTTCCCTAACATTAGGCAGTCATAAAACACAAGAAAAGGTGAGAAAGAGGCAAAGAGATGGATTAACTGATCTGCAACTTCAGAAGCCAATTGTAACACCTCTACAGTGCCTACTGCCTCTCGAGGGGTATGGGCATCTATAGAAATTTCCTAGTGATGAGAAAAATAGGGGTCAGAGAAGACTGCGATCCACTGTCAGGGATAATATTCTCTGTAAAACAGATCTCTAATATTACCAACATTTTTCAATTTACATAGAGAACCCTGAAACAGGAAAAGGTAGAATTCATTGAAGTGCTACTATGGAAAGAACACAGGATACAAAAGGAAACCATCATGTACTATTTACAAATCAATCTTTTTTCACATAAAGTTTGTCATGAATGGAATCCAAGAAGTAGTAAGATCTATACAAGGTAAAGTTGTTTTTCATTAAAATATTTTTTAAATGCAGTATCATTCCCTGATGCACAGTGACATTTCAGTCTTTTTATGTTCCAATAACAAATGCAAAAAAATGAGTGGAGAAATCAAGATTATGACAAGTAAAACTGGAAACAGAAAAATTACACACCCCAAAGGAGCATTAAGAATGGAAGCAGTGCAAGTGTACACTAGATGTGGACCCTGTGGATCAGGACTGTGACATTTAACAGAAGAGCAATCACCATGCCTCAGTTAAAAGGCACAGATATACAACAGACTCATGATACATCGATCAGCAGAATATTTTCATACAGGCACTGTATCTCCCTAAACTGAGGAAGTAGAAAATATCTGTTAAAGATTCAGAATGTAAACTTACACTGGCAACAAACCCACACTACAGATAAGAATTATGTTAACGTCAATTCTTTCCGTGTTTACCAAAACATTTGAGCAGATTCATATTCCCTTCCATTTTCACTGAAAAATCCAGCAATTTGCATAGCAATTTCTGTCTAGAGGTTTGGATGATGATCCATGCAAGTTACGCATCAGAGTCTGTAGCAATTCTATAAGGGATGGAAGAGTGAAATAAACCCTGAGGCTGCGTTATATTCATCTAACTTTAGTAGTACAAAACATAATAATACAGAATACTTCCACCCTGAGATGAAAAAGGCAGGCATTTCAAAAATATGATTGTTTCCATTCAAGATATTGAGAGTCTCATCACTCCCTGAAGGTAAATGTCACTGTAAATATTTACATCACTTTTTCACTAATTATTATGGATTCTGCTATATGTCCAATCTTCACTAAATAGCAAGAACAGGGATTTTAAATTTAGAACCACAGAGAGTAAGGTATTTCTGTTGCTGCATAGACATGAAGAGGGGAGAGAGAGGTCCTCTGTCACAATGACTGAAATTTTAAAATTGGACATACATGTACATACAAACATGTTAAATGTTTTCCATACAAGTACTTTAATATATGAATTTATAAATACCATAGGTAAATAGCTGCAAATTACGGAAAGAAAGTAGCATACATGGTTTAGAAAGAGACATGACAGGAGTTGTAAATGGAACTTTCTGTAGAATTACCAAGTTTTCATCTAGTAAAAGACACATCTGCTGTCTAGAAACTAAACCTCTCTTATTTTCAAGTTTTAAAAAAGAACATTGAAAAAAAAAAGAAGAGAAAGCATAATCTGCAGACATTATTCAGGGTCAGGATAAAATTCAGAGCCATCAAAATATTCCTTTAAAGAGGTAACATTCCAACTGAACTACATGCATACTTAAATATATCTATTTGTTCCAAATCTAGCAACACAGTAAAACTTAATTTACAAGTTTACTTCTGATGAAGAATGCCTTCTATAATTGAATTGGAATGGTTCACCAGGATCATGACTATGAAAAAATAATAAAATTTAAAATTCCCTTGTGTGACTGAGTCATAAGATGGAGAACAAATCTGGGAAAGAATCTAATCTGATCTGCTTGGTAATGCAAAACCATACTCAAATTGCATTTTCTGGAGCACCCTTAGAAGAAAATTGAGACATTTCATATGTATGCTAATTGAAATGACAAGAGATGTGGTCATAGGAAGAATATAGTGCTGAAGGGAATCAAAGGGGATAATCTAATAGATAGTTAGTTTAATTGTATTGCGAAGAGCACACATCCAAAGAGACTGTAGAAGAGAAAATAAAAAGTGAGTGTTAGTAGCTTCATTTAAGACTTGCCACAGCTCTTCCTATAAAAAAGCATTCCTGAGGTAATGTATTAGAGCACTTGATCAAAAGAGTTAGTGAAATTAACAATTACTGCAGAACCAAGTTGAGTTTGGGCACTGGCACTTGGAATAGTAAAAAAGTAAAAAAAAAAAAATTAAATATTTCCTTATTAAATGAAAGACTGTCAGTGGGTAGGAAGGTCCAGCATTGACTGTCTTTTTGTCCATCGGTGCTTAGAATGCAGAATAATATGCTTCCATGGAGAACCAAGTGCGCAGGATAGTACAAAGTTGTCTGTGATGAATCAGCAGCTCTTTAAAACTTTAAATTCCTAGGAAACACAAAACTGTTTACAATTTTTGTAAGAATTCTTTTGAGAACATAAAAATTCTTTTAATCTCTCAAGTATAGTGGCATTCCCACTTTTAGCTTTAATTTTGGCAGGTTGTTAAACACATCTTGAAAAGACTTTCTTTCAACATTCATCAAATATCCTGTGAGAAACATATTTACATGTTTATTTTTTCCAAAAATTACCCCTGTGTTTGCTTGGATTTCTAAGTAAAAATCTCTCATCCATGTAATGTCCATAAAGCTTTAGAAAAGCCTAATATTCCACATTCAGAACACCTTTAGGAATTTTGCTGTTCACATACAACAGGGGCATTTGCAGACATATTCTGTTGAGACTTGCCTAATTGTCTATGCCTCGTGTGCTGGTTTGTGTGGATTTCCATTATGAACTTGAGAGATCTGCTCAGGTGGGTAAGAATAAGAAAAAGTAAGATGTTTGACAGCAACCTAGACCTGTTTAGAGGTTCTCCAAGGCAGTGATTTGTTGTTACTTTTTTGTATCTCCTTTTTTGTATGTCCTTTAGAGCTGCTGTTCAATAGTTTCACTGCCAGAGTGCTGAGTGCTTTAGCATTTTTCCCTCTTTTGTTCAGTAAAAGACTAACTTCTAAGGAGGCATGTATTTTCTGCCCAGCATTCTATTCAACAAGAGGAGACAGAAGCTTAAGAAAAATTTTCCTGATGTTTTGGGAGAGAAAGGAGTTTAAAATGAAGGGGAGTGTTTGCCTTAGGAAATCAAGGATATAATTTATTCTGTCTTAAAATACATAAAAGTATTGAAGCATTTTAAAGATGACTTGCATAGTTCCTAATTCAGCTATGCAAAAAAGGTAAATAAATTGACTTAGGAGTCATCAGAGAGCAGAAGAATTCTGTAGGATGTTTTTTTGGACCTTATTTTAGACAGTAATTCCCCCTCATTGTCCCTGAAAACATGCAGCAGCATTCTTTTACTGTCTCATGACTAGTAAGTTAAGATACAGTGAACACCCGTTACTCGCGGGCNGAGCCCTGCGAGCGGGGCACAGGAGCGGGGACGGGGCTGGGTGTGCGAGCAGTGAGGCGGGAGGGGTGGAGCCAGCGTCGTGAGCGGCGGGGCGGGGGGCCAATCAGACCGAGGGTGTGGGAGGTTCTGCACACGCACCAGGCCCTGCAACTTGCGGGAAAATCAACAGCGAGTATAGGATCCCGCTAATTATGGACCGCGAATATGCGAAGGATCACTGTATTTTCTTTTTGGATACTATACAAGTCATACTGGGTCTTTTTGGTGAGTATAAGATTATTAAAAGGACAATGTTGTAGAAAGATGAAGATTTCAGTTGTTTTCTTGCTAATTATTATAAATATACAAGCAAAGCAGTTGTTCTGTCCTAAATACGTCAAGAATCGTCAAGCTTGTAATAGATAACATTTTTTTGTTTTAAATATCTTGAAGAATGAGTGACTTAAAACCAAAAAATAAACCCCTTTAAGTGGAATGACCAGTCAAACTGGTATCTGGGTTTCAACTCTATTGCACTATCTAAGGATTATGAACAGATTTTTTGTTTCACATGACATTATATATGAAATACTATGCAAAATTAGTCTCTTTAGCAGAAGATTTTGAAATGCTTACATACACATCCACAACCCTACAATATAGATAAGATGATATAAGTGTCTCTGAGGGAAAAGTGTAAATATCTTTCTGCCTAAAATGGTTTCATATGCAAAAGGGAATTGGCATTGATCTACAAATATTCATAAAAGTAGTTCTGAATAAAGAATTAAATTCAACTTTATTGTGCCTTTTTAGCTCTATTACATTAGAAGAGTTAGATGTAAAATTGCAAGTTCTTGTTTACACATTGTATTTCATAATCTTAGCAGCAACAATACTAAGATTATAATATGGAACACTGGTAGAAGTAATGAAACACTCTGCAAATATGTGTGTAACTACTTTCCATCTCAGTTTAGAACTGCATTACCTAAATTATTTTGTAACATTCATACAGATGTAGGAAGTTTGGCAAGTAAGTCTTTTCAAGCATTCTAAGCCTAAGGTTCCCATAATCAGCAGATAGGCATAACATTCAAAAGAAAACAAAAATCATGTATCTGAGTTAACACTCGCAAATCATACAAAACAACAGCCGCACATTGACAGGAAGAATATAATGGTTAATGGTTATAACAGACCCTATATAATAATTTCACAAGAATATTTCTTTAAATTAATATAGCTTAACTTTACAGCTCCCATTTAGTGAACAAGTTAAAGACTTGCATCTTCAAGCAAAGCAAGCATGATACATAACCCTCTTTAAAATGCATTACAGAGACAGCCGTTAGAGGAATATTCAGTATGTGGTCTTAACCCCATAGAAAAGCCATTAAAAGCTTTTGAGTGGTCTGGTATTTTGTACTTTCAATATTCTGCACTATGACTTTTCTATGTAGCAGGATCTTTAACTGTACTATGATCTTTATCAATATAGATAACTAATGTTTAGTAGCTCCCAGCGAGTTACTCTAGATTTTAAGTAGGTAACAAATAGTCCCTCAGAAATCAAAAGGAAAAAAAAAAATCTTACCTTTAGGTGCCACCTGTAGAAACTGCTTATGAAGTGTAGTAAGTTGTGAAATAGTTAGGGTACTGCTTCCAGAGGTTTCTATGCGTGGAACTTGTGGCGGAGGAACAGGCTCAGGAACAGGGTCAGGAAGCATTTTTACATCACCACTGATGAAGAAATTTGTTTCTTCTAAAATCATTTCATATTGGATTTTACTAGAACTCTCAATATGGTGTCGTGCAATTTCAACCAGCTTTTCAACACTGTGGAAGTGTAAATGCAAAAAACTATGAGCACTTCTAATATATAATGTTAATAACATAGTCTTAAATTCTAATGTATTCACTTCTGAACCTTTCCTGAAGCAAGAATTAGAAATCCTCTGTGCAAATTCTATAATCAACACAACCATTATGAAGTCTACTCCTCTTCTGGCAGTAAGTAATCTTCTGACTGTGGTAAGAAATTTATATAAAGTGAGATCTAGAACACAGAAGAGACCTGACGAAACTATGGAAGCACTTTCAAGGGTAGCGTGGAAACACATACAAATTCCTGTTTCAATTGTAACAAGTGTAATTTATACAGGGAAAGACATCAGCCATCTTTAATATTCCACTAGACATTGGTTTGGCTTGGGAGTGTCAGGTCAAAGAACAGGATGCTCTGTAAATTCTGTCTTTGGTAGCACTTGTTATTAGGAGGGCAAATAAAATTGGTCGGAAGGCAAAGGCTTAAGACACTTTGAGGTACTGCCTGTTAACACCTTCATGTGCTACATTCATGTTTCTCTTCTTGGCCATGACCTGACATGGATCAAGTAGCACTGTCCCAGGTATGATTGAAAAGTTAGTACAGGCCAGAAACGTTTTAAAAAGGGCAAAAGGATCCCTTTCTTCTGGAAAGCAAAACCCCTTTAATGATATGGACATAGGTCATTCTATCAGATGGTCTAAGTGTCATATACTGGTTCCAATTACATTTTATTTACCTGGTCAGAAAAAAATGTGAAGGAGAATCTTTTTTTAATGGTCCTTGATATAAGTTTGAGAAATGTTTTACCTAGGATGAAAAACAGCAGGTGGAATTTTCCAGAACATGTAAAGCACTGGAAAGAAAATAATTCTACATTCCAAAGTGACAGAAGCTGCTGAAATGATACAGAGCCTTCTACTAAGTGCAATAACTGTCTGTCTGCTCTTAAAACTGCTAAAGCTGTAGTCTAGAAAAAGAGCAGAACAGATAATTCCCTTTACAGTTACCAGCAGAACCTTCTAACCAGCCAAGAAATGAGTTATTACTACTTAAGTATTGAAGATAACATTAAATTTCAGTTCATGGAATTAAATTATTATTTTCTACATTTTTTTCCAAATGGCTTCTCTTTATATGAACAACTATATTTACTACTATAGCCTGGGTTAAAAAAAATAAATATATTTTAAATTGATATATATTACCTGGACATTTCTGCCAAGAAGCTGGATCCAAGCCACTTTTCCATATCTTTAAACACCTCTTCTACTTTCATTTTTAGCTCTTCAAGAAATGCTAAAGCTTTTTCTTTTATAAGTTCTAGTCGAGATTGTGTGGCTCCCTCTGTTTAAATGGTAATGTCATAATGAATAATAATTTGAAAATTTGAGGAAGTTTCTCAGTGTTAAGAACCTAAAATTTGGCATGACTACCTCCTTTTGGGCAGTAAAACACTTACTTAATTCCTTATACAGAGTGCCTCTGGAAGTCATGGGGGGACAGGTCTAGGCAGGCCCCGCGAGTTATGCAATTCCTGAAGATACGGAACCCACGAATATTCAATTGCCCCGTGCCCGTAGCCATGTGCCCTCCACTAATTCTGTCTGAAGGGCAGTCCTGGAAGTGTGGCTCGCACTATAGCACCTCATTAAAGTGGCGGAAGCACTCTTTTGTGCCTCCCAGCCATGGAATCTGGGGTCTGGAATGTTATGCACATGCGTGCGGTCGCACAACTAGCTGAAAATCCAACCACAACTAAGTGAATATGCAAATATGCAAACCGCAAATATGTGGAGTTTCTCTGTACTACTCTTGAACACAGAAGCACATCTACTGCACTCTGTATTTTACAGAAGTGTGTATTCTATAAGCATCAGAATTCATACAGCAAGAAATATCTTAATACAGTGAATCCCCGATGCACTGCGACCTCTGCATTACAACCCCGCCCATTTGCGAGGAGAATTTATCGCAGTTTTGAATCAAGAGTTTGCGAGTTTATCCGGCCGACACATGTGCAGGGCCTCTGCTCCGGTGAGGGGCGGTGCCAGAGCTCCCTGTGGGGTGGCGCTGGCCCAGCCCCACAGGGAGGGCCAGGAGTCACGCTGTCCCCTGTTACTCTAAGCGCAGCTGGGGAACTGACCCCTCCCCGGGCGCGTGTTACTGTTTCCATGGCTACAGACGGGGAAAGGCAGTGCCCCAGGAAAGTGGGGCTGGCCTCAGTGGCCAGCGGGACATGCTCACTCCACTGCCGCAGCTGAACCCCCCTGCACAGCGTGGTGGTGTTAGGCCAGCATGCGGGATGAGAGGCTGGTGGCGCAAGACAGGTGGCGCACTGCAGGCATGAGCACTGGGGCGGGGGAGTGGGTGGGAGCAGCAGTGCGGGGTTTCGGCTGTGGGCGCGTAGTCATGGCGGCCTGGAGAGGCCCATGGATTCTCGGTGGGGGGGTGTCTCCCGAGTCAAATGGAGCTGAGAAACAGTTCCCTTTGCTCCCTCATGCTCAGAGAGCCCGAGGGGAGAAGCAGAAAAGTGTCCCCAGTGCTCCGGAGTGCCGGGGTGAGGAGCAACAGGCGTGGCCTGCATGCATATTAACAACCTGCACTTCTTTGTGAGTTTAGCTTTTCGCAAAGCCCGTGGCCTGACCCACTCCTCGCAAATGATGGGGTATAACTGTAAAACTAACACAGTGGTACACGGAGTGTTAAAATAGACAGTGACATTGAACAAAATTTACACACACAGCAATAAATGTAAAATCTTATTTATAAAAGTGTGAGTAAAATTTTAAATAAAACACACCTAAAAATCATTATGTATATTAATCACAACAAAAGTTTTCCGTTTCTAACCTGCTACCTTGCAAAATTAACCTCACTGTTCCTGACCTATACTTCCTACATATTACCATTTTATACCAGGTTGCACCAGAAAAAAGTTTGGTTAGTGAGCCCTAAGAAAATAATTGACCTTTACCAATATTTTTGCACAGAGAGTTTACCTGAAAACATTTAGAATTTAATTATTTTTAGTTTTCAGAATGGGAAGAACAGGAAAAAAAGACCTGCCCATCACCGAAAGGCTAATACTTGAAAAAAACAAAGAGGGTAAAAAGTCAAGAAATGGGAACAAGTCAGTGAGGTCCAAAGGGATTTTACTCGCATCAGGAAAATATGACAGGATAGCTCTGATGACTGGAAGATTGGAATGGATGGATGCAGACTCTTCAGGAGAAACAGGCAGGGCAGATGATGAGGAGGTATCACCCTGTATGTCACTGACCAGCTGGAAGGCATGGATCTCTGCCTGAGGATGGATGAGGATTCAACCAAAAGCTTATGTCTCAGGATTACAGGGAGGGCAGGCATAAGTAACATTACAGTGAGGGTCTGCTACAAGCTGCCTGACCAGGAGACCAAGTGGATGAGGCTCTCTCTAGACAGACGGTAGTTGCATCAATTCACAATCCGTGGTCCTTTCCTCTGAGAACAGGCTGAGAGAGCTGGGGATGTTCAGAATGGAGAAGAGAGGAATTTGGGGAGATCTCATAGCACCTTCCAGGTACTAAAAGAGACTTATTAGAAAGATGGGGAGAGACTTTTTAGGAGAGCCTGAATGAACAGACAAGAAGTGATGGTTTTAAACTAAAAAAGGGTTGATTCAGATTCAAAATAAGAAAGAAATTCTGTGAGAGAATTCTTACTGTGACTGACTGGAACAGGTTGTCCAGGGAGTTGCTCCATCCCTTAAAACACTCAAAGTCTGGCTGGACAGGGCTCTGAGGAACCTGATCTAGTTGAAGGCGGTCATGACCATTGACATGGGGGTGGACAAGGTGAGCCTTTCTACCCAAACCATTTCATGACATTCTATGATTTTAAGAAAAGGATGCCAAATGTATCAAAAGACAGCTAAGTCAATACATTGAGAGATACAGTAGGGTCTCCTATAACACGGTACCGTGGTCTTGTTCATCTTCCGCAAAGCCCGCCTTCCGCGTTGATTGGCAGCTCATTAATATGCAAATTTACCCCACAGCTTCACACAGTCCCACTGTGATCTGGTGCTATTTTGGTACTGCTCTGCTGTGTGTTGGTGTTCATGTCGGTGTTTCCCAGTGCCCATGGCCACCCCACACGGGGAAAAACCCATTTTCCACACAGCCAAGGACAATGGTGCAGGGGAGCTGCCCGTGCCGCTGTCCTGGTGTCTTGCCGCATGGATAGACGTGATCTCTCCATACTCAGGGCAGATGAGTACATCTCGGAGGGTCATTCGATAAAGTCTCCAACATCACATCTAACCTGAGAGTGTGCAAATCTTTCACAAGTGCACGAAGCCTCCTCTCTTGGTGGGAGGCAGGCGCCCGGCTGTGCCAGGAGCAGAGCTGCTGCCGCACCCACCGCGCCTGCCATGCTCACTGTGCTGGGAGCGGGGGGGCTGCCGCAGCCATGCCAGGAACAGGGTGGGGCGCTGTGGCTGTGCTGGGAGTGGGATGGCTACTACCATGGCTGGTTCACCAGGAGCGGAGCTGTCATGGTGGCTGTGCGGGTTGATTTGCGTATTCATGCTGCCTAATTGAATATTCATGTGTGTCAGGTGGCATACATGCAGTTGTGAAAAGAGGCCTCCTTCATCCCTCAAAAGTCATGCCGCTAAGATGTGAAGCCGCAATATGGGGGGTGCGAAGTGGAAGAGGGCCGACTGCACATGGAAATAGCAAAGAACCTTACAAAAAAAGAGCAAGAAAAGAGGGCTAGTAGGTAGTGACTATTTTTAGTCCTGAAAACAAATTCAGTATTCAACCTGATTTTTCTTCATATTTAAACTTCTGGATCACAGAATCTTTTAAAATAATGAATATTACATAGTAATAGGTACAGTGACTTCAAAATTAAAGATTGTCAAGTTATTTACATGACAATAGTTACTGAACATGTTATTAATTTTAAAAAAATACTTAGGTTTGGAGATTAAACTTTTCTTTAGGCAACCAATGTAGAAAGAGGAACAATGAAGAATACAAAGCATGTTCTTGAATGTTGTATCTCAGTCACAGCATAATGCAGTTCTGTACACTGTGTTTTGAGCAATAAAGAGCTGACATTCAAAATTTTAAACAGAGAATGGATTAGACTGTCACAAAGGGTTATTTAATTGATGGGAAAAAGTAAAGATTCTAAGCTGAAAGTACCTCAGATGATACTTTGTGCCTGCCAAGTCATTTTTCTGGAGTTTGTCTGCCTTAATTGTTACCTGTCTATATTCCTTGAGTGGCTGCTATCAGTATGTTACTGAGGTAAATGTATCTCCATGTATTTTCAGAAATAGATACTGTACAGTCCATGAATACAGCTTCTCTCTTAACAGTAAGAGAGTAAAAGGCAACAGAGAAATTAAACATGAAATCCAAAGTAAAAACTTAGCAACTATCTACAACTACTGACTTTACTGACCCAAAGTATCTGTATTACTAAATGCACAAGTACAGTCATCCCTCTGTATTCGTGGATTACGGGTCTCCTGTGGGTCCTGCAAAACCTTTAATCCGTGAACACAGGTATGGCAAATTATGGCTAGAAATATGGCAACTTTGGAACATTGCAGCATCCCAGGCTCCTTATGGCAGCAAGGAGCATGGGAGTCGGGCATTTTTCTCTTTAACTGCAGCAGCTAGCACTGGCAGGAGTGCTTTGTCTGAGGCTTTGAATAGCTGCATATGCACCAGCGAGTCCACTTGCTGGTTGCTAAGGCTGATCTGAACGGGTCCCACATGGGTGCCTGTGTTACAGTTAAAGACTTCCTGACTCCTGGCAGGGCCGACCGGGGCCAGGGCCACCCACTGCAGCAGTGCGGGACCATGGCTTCCCATGGAATTACACACCTCTCCATGAACAACTGAGTAAGGAGTGTGGGAAAAATTTCTTCGAATATGAGAAGATGTGAATATGACAGCGCGAATAACTGAGGTATGACTGTGTTCAGTTGCCAAAGCTGAAAATGAAACTACGATTCTTAAATACCAGCTACGTGCCTGTGAAATAGAAAATATAGCTCAACATGTTTAGTGTTCCTTAGGTTCTTGGCATATGATATAATATGAAAATGCAGCAATGCAAAGAAAAAAACCTACATGTTAATGAATCACTAAAATTCATCTTAATGCTATTAGGATCTTCAACGTTATTACTATTCTTCTCCTCATTATCCCCAAACCCTAGAATAGTTATTCTTAAACTACTTCTGTGTTAAACCACATTGAAAGTGGCAGGTGTACAACCATTTGGTCTGATTGGACCTAAACAAGTCTTCTGAGTTTGTGTTTTGCTCATTAACTGCTGTTTGCTCCCTACTTTTCATAATAAAATATACGCAATGGTTATCCCACCAGAGAGATAAGAGATGACTGGCTTGTCAACTGCTGCAAAACAGAATCTGTTACAGCTAGGTTCTCTCTTCCCTTTAGTGCTATAGAGGTATTTTTCTTTTGGCTTAAACCTATCTCAGAAAAGACCCTTTCAAACCACTTTCAATTTGGGACTTCTTTCTTTCAGACATCTGGTTTTGGCTGAAATTAAAAAATTGACCTTGGAAGCTACTGGGTGAGACAGACAGAGACAGAATGACAAATAAATATCTAAGTTCTGGAAGAATCTGTCTGGAAAGGAGTTTGGAAGAATAAAGAAAATCTGCTGCTTGAATCCCATGTGGTTTGAAGATCAAATCAGAGAAGAACGTCAACGAAAAATACAATTGCCAACAAATTCTGAACATAATTCAGTCAAATACTGAGTAGTGGCTAACCACCTATGCAAAACATTATCTCTCCTGGTGAATATTGCTTAGTCCTAACAGATGAAATTAAATCAGATGAAATGAAACAGAGAACAAAAAAAATGAAAATCACACTTCTACTTTAAATATATTTTCTGCAAAATCACTGATGATTACCACATTAAAAATAATTCTGATTTCTTCAGACACTCCTTCCTCTCCTCCTTTTTTTTTCTTATCCATCCATTTTCCCCAGTGTTTCCGGGTAGTTTTGACTAATACACTACCTAAATTAGGAATAAGAATCACCTCCTAATATAAATAACCAAATAGTAACATACCCTCATGTTTCAAGGCACTCAAATATTCTTCCTTTATTTTAAGTGCCAGTTGTTCTTTCTTTAATTCTTCTGGGTCTATAGGAACTGGACTGACTTTCCCCCGTGGTCCTGCAGGAATACAGACCTCTCAGTACATGGATTTTGCTGGAAAATCTGTGTATCAGTACACATGCACTCATTAGGATATTTTTTTAAATGAAAAATGACACTTTCCACTTTACTTGATGTGATCATTTACTGCAAATATTTCCTCCTTACAGAATCACAGAATATTCTGAGTTGGAAGGGATCCACAAGGATCATCGAGTCCAATTCAAGGCAGGGAGATTCGTCACCATACTAAAGTGGATTTAATTTATGATAATACAAAGGTAGTTACTCAGCTGTCAAACATGATTCACATCTGCAATTCATGGTAAGATTAACACTACATAAAAATACCACAGGATACACAACTGTATTAAAATTGGTTAAATAACACCTTAAAACTTATTTCTGAATGTCTTCTGAACAATACTTGTTTCTTCTGGAGCAAATTCAAGTGCAAGAAACTGCAGTAAAAACATTAATGTCAGTAAATACGATTGGTTACATCAAAGCAGTGAAAAGAACTGTGCTATTTAAAAAAAAATTGTAATCCATAAGAAGGAAAAAAAAAGACGCATTATTTCTAGCTCCATTTCCATCTTGTTTTAACCTAGTAATCAATGAATGGATATTATAAAGGTATTTTGGAATGTTTTTACAAATTTTGCAGCCATATCACTTTGATGATTATTCAAAAATATTAAAATATTTGTGATTGCATAATCCTAGAAGAAGAGCACCTACTACAGAAAAAAATAGTAACATCTGCAGGGCATGTAAAGTCAACATAAAGCGAAAGATCAAATGCAGAAGTTATAAAACTGTATGTGGTAAGTTGTATCACAGTTACCAGCTCTATCCTGGGAAATTCTTGTGATACAGAAACACTACAGTAACATCATATTTGACATGAAATCAAAGTTATTACTTCAGTTACAAATTAATCAGTTGATGCTTCCTCTTCCACCTGGAAGAATGCCCAGCTGAGTTCTGTCACTTTATGGTTTTGTGATTTCAGGTAAGTTGTCTGGTAACAGGTTGGAACAAAAATTTATTTCCAAGAAGCAATCCACAAACTCCACCCCAGCCACTTAGCATACAACAGGTGACAGCTGCTGATTTTTTATCATAAAATTTTTCTATAAGCCTGAAAATCTGCTATTGTCTTGGCTAGCCTGCACTCTAAACTAAGCTTCAGACTCCTTGGGGCGCACAACTGACCAACTACTTGCAAGGCTATACTTGTTTCATCTCTTGTGGTTAGAGACAAACAGAGAGACAGTGAACTGAGCACTGTGTAAATAAAATGTCTGTCAAACCAAAAAAATGTCACCTGTTTTATGTGCAATAACTCTGCAGTTACAGCTTTCTTACTTGGAAATGGAGTATTTGAATTGTTGAGAAACACATTCAGTGCAGCTATCTTTGTTTATGAGCTGCACGTTGGGCTCTGGGTGGTGGGAGCCTGAGGAAAGAGGCCTTGAATTGGCACCAACCTTTTGCACAACAAAAAGGGCCTAGGGCCCTGGGACTCAGCCAGGGGACTGGGCACTCGGATACACATCAGAAGACAATTACTCCAGACTTCTGTGAGGCTAAAAATACCCAGGGTTTCCTTTTTTGGGGGGGTCCCTCCTTGGAGGCAGGAGAAGCGATTCTGTTCTTGCACCATGATCAAATTACTGTGGGGATCCAGACGTCTGGGACTGCTGTGGGAAACCTGGACTGAGCCAGTAAGGAAACCTGGTGCGAGTGTGGGATGTGTAGGGAATCAAGCAGGGACCTGTCCTCTCACTGAAGCTGTCCATGGTGAAGGAGCCTTGGCCCCAGCTCAGTGGTGTAGAGTATGACTACCAGAGTGGCACCTGGCTGGTGCCAGGGAAGTCTCCTTAATATTAATATTGGAAATATTTTGACTTATAGCTGGCAAGCAGATAGAATTTACTAGAACTTTATTTAATTTGATAAACTAGTTCCAACTATTCCATTCTGACAAAGATTACAGAAAAATAATAATATTTACTTTGTATGTGTAATTTAGAATATTTATTCCTACATATAATTTAGACACATATGTTTAAATGAATGCAATTGCCATGCAAAAGCTCCTGCCCTCTGTCATCATTACCAGTTTTTCATATTGCTATGTCATATTTGACATTTTAAAAGAAAAATTAAACCCAAATTAAATATCTTGCCTTACTAATTTCTGTAATACTCACATATTTACATTTCTATAATTTCATGCACTGCTAAAACAAAAGCTACGTTTTAAATACCTTTCTTTTTAGTAGGTGATTTGGCACAAGGCTTTTTGTCATCTTTGGTATTTTTCCCAGCAGCTTTGCCTGAGTGTTTCTGTGAAGCTTTTGGATCTTCTTTTGGTTTTAGGTCCTGATGTTCTTTTTCTTCCTCCATTTCTCTAGATGCTACTTCAGCTGTTACCTTGACACCATAGTTACACACAGTACAGTACATAGTATCAGCTTTGTGCAACTGCTGATTTAAATTGCCTTTACTTGCTGAAAGTACCTCATGAGAAGTAGACATTTAAATAAAGGAGATTTTTTTTAAACTAATTGATTAAACTTTGCTTATTTATTAAAAAAATGATTCTACAACAAAAATGCAAGACAGAGACAGAGCGGTTTTAATACCTGTAATCATCACCCGTGCTCAAGAAAAATGTGAGAAATGCAAGAATCAACAGCATACAAAGCAAGCCTACAGAAATTAATATATTTTTCACAGAACTTGGTTTCACAGAATATTCTGAGTTGGAAGGAACCCACAAGGATCATCGAGTCCAACTCTGAAACAGCACCACTGCCTCCTTGGCGAGAATCGAACCCCGGTGTCCCACATGAGAGGTGGGGACACTCACCACTATGCTAAAGTGTATTCTGTGAATATATTTTTAAATTATTAAAGAGGAAAAAAATCAATCCTAGAAACCACCTGAAAAGCTCACCTAATTTACTTCTAGCTATATAGAAAAAAGAATGTAACCATAGCATTTGAAGTTGCAAAAAGTTTGAGCAAACACTGCATCACAAGACTAAACTTGCCCATATTCTCCCCTCTATTGAGGGATAAGAGGAAAGTCCATCATGGAAGTAGATATCTAGAGGCAACATTTGAAGTATTTCTCTCAATATTGGAATAAAAGGGTCAGAGATAAATACGGAGATACTAATCATACACAGATTCCAACATTTTATTCATAGGACTACAAACATATTCAATGGAAAATAGCAGCAGTGGAACAAGAGGCATGAAATTGAGATACACAGTGCAAAGATGATGTGTTTAGGCTGCCTACCGAATTCAAGGCTTTGAACGAATGATCCAGAAATGTTTCAGTAAATAAACTATTCCTTACCATATCTGATACTGCTGTTACTGCTTTTTGCCATGTATAAATAATAATATCTTCATCATTCTTGCAACTGGCCATTTCATTTGCAGAATTCACATGCTTAGGAATCTTCTGTGGAGTTCCACTGTTTTCTGTCTCAGTTTTATGTATTTCTGGTGAAAGCATTTTCCAAGAAACTAGAGGAATCCTTCAAAATAAAATAAAGAGTAATTCACACACACCTTCATATAGTGTCAAAATGGCATTGGGGAATATGCTGAGAGAATAGAATGCTATTTCCAAAATTTGCAAAGCAAGGGAAAAGGTAGGAACTTTCCTTAGGACTAAAAGTGATGAAGTGTATGTATGACAAGAAAGCTGTCCAGTTTGATTATAACACCTAAGGAATAATAACAGATGGACAAAATTACGCCAAATGACTGTGTGACCTGCTGATGAATTTCATATGGGTTAGAAGCAGGCAATGTGTAAATACACTCTAAGTAAGTGAAAAAGTAGATGTCATTATTGACAGCGTATTTTGTACTGTGAAACTCTGATTATATCCCTTACCTTTTAACATTGCATTCAGTTCTGTGCTTTGATTTACGTTCGTCATTGCATAACACATTTAATTATGTTAATTGGTGAAAATTTTTAACCTGCTAACATTCACAATAGTATTTTAACTTACTTATGTGAGGACTGTGCTGGAAACTATCAGCAACACAGAGGGACACAGGAGACATTTCTATAGTAATTTTCTGCTAAGGCAGCTTTTAAAGTATCTACAATTCAGAGATGCATTAGTGAAAACGATAGAGGTAATCAGTAGAAAAATCAGGGATAAACGTTACCTGTGAAAAGATTTAAGATTTGTCTATAATCTTTGGTTAAAAATTCTTATTTCCCCATCCTTTGAAATACACACACATACATCTCCACATACACTCACAAAGAAAAGTTATTCATTCACATTTTTATGATTTAGTAATGCATTTCTACCTTCTTGATTTGTCTTCATCTTCCTTCTGCTCTACTTGAATAATATCTAACAATGAGATTCTAGTAAAATCTTGACTGTCTTCTGTTGGGATTTTTCCTTCCATTGCCATATAGTAGTCATGAAGAAGTCTCTTTGTATCTTGGAAACGATCCACTTCAACCTCAAGGAGAAAGAACAGAAAGACTGCAATTCAAAGAGGACAGAACAAATTTCTGCTACTTTTTAAAATACAAGTTAGCAGAAGCAATTCTAAAGGAGAGCATGAAACATAACCACATTTGTTCAAAAATTTCTAGTGTACTCTACTTGTATCTATAATATATTCACACTGTCATTTCTAAGGAGTAATAAGAATCTTAGCTGTTAAAATAGGAAAATTAGGATAAATTATTAATAATAAATAATTTTCAATTATTAAAGTGCAATATATTTTGATGTACATTTTTATGTAGAAGCATATTATGTAGTGCAAGATATTGTATGGATCTTCTTGTTTAAAGGAAATAAAATCCTTAATAGCACAAAATAAAGGAGTTATGTGATGTAGAAATTTTTAAGTCATACACTTTTTCTGGATCAAAGAAGTAATAGACTTTACACACCTAAGTGTCTTGAAGATCTTTTTGTGTGAATCACCTCAGAAGAAATCAAGTAAGATTCATGAAACATTTAACACCTGTCATGTTTTGATTTATTGATACAGTACGGTGTTAGTCTCTAACTGACAAAACAGTACTAAATATTCATGGGAAAATGCACAAAACCACATTCACAAAACAAAGGATAAAAACTTTGTGGTGTAAACCAACACTTATCCATAAGTTAAGGAGGAAATACCTTCTAGTATAACTGTCTGTACACAAAAAGATGGAATGAAATCTGATAAAGGACATGTATACAAATCTATGCGTTTATACAGTTACACAGTCATCTGGGGAATACACAGAACTTTCAACAGAAAAACTATTGATGGATAAAAAAAAGCCTATTTTTGACTGCTTCTAAAAAAGAAGTCATTACATAAAGTTAAAGTTACTATATTTTTAGTTCTGTAGTTATAGGATTAACAATTCATTTATTTTGTGGAATATGTACTAAGTAAAGAAAGAAATAATGTTTTCCTTTTACTTTTCCTTTATGAAAATAAAAGCTGATATACAGTTAGTACATGTGTTTGTATGTAATTTTAAATGGTTATTTTGCATATCTTCACAAGACAGATCAAATTATATTCACAGTGAATATCTTCTGGACTGCATCATAGGGCATATTTCCATGGAATTCTAACAGAATTATATTCATTATATATCCATTATATTCATTTTATATTAATGTAAAAGGAGAATAATAAAATATTTAAGCTCTGTAACATTATTCTATTTTTTCATCTTTATAATATAATTCAAGAGGGATTTTCTTAAACACTCAGGCCTATAAACACCCTAATTGCAAGATGAATATGGTTCAGATAGTAAGCAGTTATTTGATATGCTTTCTTTAGTCAGTGGCATTAAATCTTTCTTTAGGGCATTATTTGGACTCTGAAAATGAAGTCAATAATTTCCTTACTATAGTAACAGATTATTTCACAAATTTGATTTAAATTACCATAATACAGTCTTACCTTGACTATCCGTGCATAATTATTTGCTGCTGCAACTATTCGTGAAAAATTAATTAATCAGTTATTCATAAATATTTCCCAACAACACATGTGTGGTTGTTCTGCTTTGCAGAGGGGCAGCGAAGCCTCTCCCCGCGGGGCAGGCAGGCGGTACCTCTCGCTTGCTGGGGACAGGCAGAGATGGCTCCTTTATGAGTGGGAGGCTATAGGGCATTTATAGTCCCTTGGCGTGGTGAGACAGCCTGTGTCTGCGTGTCTGTGTGCTACAGCCTGTGTCTGTGTGTGTCTGCATTCCTGTTTCCATGGCAACAGGCAGGGGAGGCCATACTGACAGTAGAGGAAGTTAAGCCAAACTGCATACCTGCATATGTGCATATGAATAGCCTAAGGCAAAGCACTCCTTCCAGTGCTACCTGATGGAGTTCAAGGGAAAAAACCCTTAAACTCCCAGACTCCTGGCTGCCTAGAAGGAGGAGGGGATGTCACAGTGACCCAAAGTCGCCATATATCTGGCAATAATTTCCCATATTAATGTCTGGTCAGTATTCGCAGATTTAATTTTCCGTGGGACCACCATAAGACCCAAAATGCGCGAATACAGAGACAGGACTGTACTAATATGAGGTAAGACAGTGGTTCCCTTGTTTATTAAACATATAAAAGGAACAAAGAGAATAAAAGGGCAGGAAGCCCACCCTCAATTACTGAGGCCTGGTTTTGTCAGCTAAATCATCATCATAAGGCATGTGTTCAAAGCGTTGCTTTATCCTCTTGAAAGTTGCCAAAATTTCCACAGAATGGTCACTCCAGTTTACAAAAAAACCTGTCTAGTCTAGTCTAGTCTAGCCTATTCCGGTCTAATTCTAAACCAAATTTATCACCTAGAACAGCAGCAATAGGGAAATCCTACTTTACTACCAGAACTGAAAACTCTCTCAAAAACTTTAGTCAGATTTCTGAAAGCTGAGTCACATTTCAATGTTTTCTTTCAAAAGCAACAAATGACATCTCACTAGCAAAAACACACCTTATTTTGGGGTGGTTTTCCTGGGTTTTTTTTCAGACTGTAGGTAAAATTTCAAGCCATACTGGTGAAGTTACAACTGAAATAATTCTGATATATGGGAAATGAGGTAACATCAGGCAGGTCTGTACGGGCAGTGAATTATGTAATTAACAAACTAAAATGAAATATCAATAAGATTACAGATGGATAAAGAGCTCTGACATGCGTGTTACAAAACCCAGATGATTCACTGGAGTGATAAAATTGCAAAAATTAACACTATAAAATAGAGATTGAAAGCTCTGGTGAGCTGGACAACAACAATGGTATTTTTCTTCAGATTTTCGGTCTGCCTAAGTTAAATGTATGGAATGTCACCTAATTTTTGTCTCTCATGTTTCTACATAAACTCAGCAGAGACATGAAGATCTGCTTAACTAAATCTCAATCCCTCACACATTTGGAGCCAATCATACGAAATTTCTCTCAGGCTTACTGTTCTCCAAAGCTAATTCATTGTCCCCTTCCATTGCAGACTCTAGCAGTCCATACCTGCATAAGTGAAAAGAAATGGTTCAATGCAATCCCCCTATGATCTGGTAGCCAGTCTTTTTTCATTATATCAATACGTTCCTGCTCTGCTTCTTCCCTTCTGCTATCACAGATATCCCAGAGAAGATCTCTTAGGTCCTGAAACACAAAATCAAATATTATAAATAACTATGAGAGAAAACTTATGTACCTCTTTTTTTTTTCTTTTGGCATGTGTGTAGGGCATATTTCCATTTGGCACTTTTTCCTTATTGCTGTAAGTATCAGAGCCTGGTCAAGGAACGTGGTTGCAGACAGCTGACAGAAAGTGTGACATTTATAAATGTGCAAGACAGAAGAATACAAAAGTATGAGTTTAACATGCTTTCCTCAGGCAAAGAGGAAACTTTTCAGTTGAATGATTTGCTAACTAATACACTAATAATAATACTCTAGGGGGATGTGCAATATGAAAATTTCTGAGCAAATTATGTCAGGATTTCAAGTGTTTTTCGAATTTGGACAGCCTCAATGCCATTTTTCTCTAATGTACTTTTAATTAAGGGCTCTTCAGCTAATGTCTATATCTAATAGCAGCACTGTGTGGCTCACTGACAGCACTGACAGCACTGAAGACCTACTAAGCATGCAACATGCATGGAAACCCTTTGTTCCCTATT
>WEKX01010297.1:0-66702 GCA_013390025.1 Pitta sordida
TTTTTTTTCTCTCCAAGTGAGGACTAATCCCATCCCTGGGCCTGCTCTCTGTTCCCTTCCTGCATTAGAGATTGGCTATAAGGAGAAGGCTGACGGCTGCAGCATGAAGCGCATTATTACCTTGTGATTCCATGACCCTCCTCTATGCATCCCTAACTCTCGAAAGCTGATTCAGCTTTCAGCTAGTGCTCTGGTGAGTCCTCTGCTGCAACAGAAGCTCCTAACTGGTATGTCTTCTTTTTTTTTTTTTCCTCCCCGCTCTTCTGCTCCCTGCCTTCCCTTTAACCGCTACCAGCTCGGCTTGGTTTAAACACTTTTCCTGGCCAATGCAGGACTGAGTGCCCATCTAACTTAGCTGGGGACTTAAATATGGGCTTCTGGATCCGGCAGATGTATCTGTGTGTGTGTCTGTGCAGGGATGTGCTAGATGTGTGTTTAATCTCTGGATCGGTTAGGAAACCTGCTTCCCCCCCCCCCCCCTTTTTTTTTTTGTTCTGCTGTGGCATACTCCGCATTTAAAAAAAACCAACAAACTAACAAACTGCAGAGCAAGCAGTGCACTAGAATAATCTGAACTGAAATGTTAGAACTTTTACATGCAACCGTTCTGCAAGGTTAAACTGGCCTTTAAATGCCTAATTCAGACACAGGCTGCCTAATGACACCTGGGGGGATTGGAGGTTTATTTATTTATTTGCAACTATGAGCTGATACCAGGTAGAGCTAAAGGGTGAAATGTGGTTAAACTTAGCCTAACTTGCCATGATCTCAATCCTGTGGTGATTAGCTGTTAAAATGCCGAGGAATGAGTATTAATTACAGGTGCATGGTTTGTGGACAATCAGGAAGGGAATATAGGGAAGAGGAGGAGAAGTTAGGTTTTCCTGCCAAAGGGTTTGAAATTTAGGTTACATGAAGTGTAGCATCAATTGACTGTTATTGCTTCTGCAGCTCAGAGTTGACTATGGTCATTATATTTTATATGGTAGTGGTGATACCTAGTCACATGAATATATAGACATCAGTTTCGTGAGATGGGTACTGTGGTGCATAAACACATAGATTTAGACTTCTTTTATAGCATGCATATGGATATTTTACGCATCTTTATACCTAGGTATATAAATGCTGTATATAAGCAGGTGTAACATATCATCCAGGTACAACACAGCTCCAGGCTGTGTGTAGGGTGTGCATACAGGTATATGTGCCTGTGGGAGTGTACACTCAGCAATTGTGTGTAATTGTATAGGCAGAAAATCTGTTATTTGTGCTGTCAGTTTAATTGCTGGTTTCCTCTCAAGTGCATGGTTGTGTCTGTGACTCCCAGGCTCAGTCTCTCTGCCATGGGCTGCACTGGAGCAAGCGCATGTCTCTGCCTCACCCCGCTTGTGTCTCCCTGCTCCAGTGACCGTCCCTAGATAGAGGCTGTTCAGAGTCCCCAAAGTTTTGTGATCCACAGTCTCAGTTTGACTTTTACACTTGGACCTGAGCAGCACCTCGAGCCTGGGGCAGAGCAGGGATACAGCACCTTGCTTTCCATCCCTCTCACCATGTTCTTTCCCCTTCAGCCTCCAGGCAATACTTCAGGGTTTTCCCTTCCCTTTTATTTGCCCCTTGGCCTCTGCATGATCCAGGTCTCCATTTTTCTCCCCAGAACCACCAGAGTTTTATTGCACATGTGTTTTTGCCAAGAGCAAGTGTAGAAGCTCAGCAAGCTCAGGTGGACTGAGGATGTTGGATTATGTTCTCCCCCTTACTCCTGGTGGTAGCTGGAAGATGGAATCCACAGGGTGCCTCTGATGTCACATTAAAAGCACCATCATGCCATTTATCTGCTCCTCCACTAAAAGGCATAACCCTGGAAAGCACGAGCTTCCACACAGAACCTCAAAGCAAATTCAAATTTTCAGGATGAACTTTGCTGCTGTGATTGTGTCACTGTCTTCAGTTCTAGTAAGGATTTAAAAGGTCATTTTTTTTTTTAGTCCTTACATAGTGCTCACTTTAGTGACTAGCAGTCACTGTCCCACTTGTCCGCAGAAGTTGGGGACTGTTTAGGACAGCCCATGTCGAATGCATTTGAAGAAATCATATTGAGTATGAGGTGCAGATGTTTAGTGGTCCGAGAAGTCCTGTAGCTGTCCACTGCTACTGGTCTGAAAGAAATTCAATACCATGGAATGCCTTGGCTGTGCAACAGCCCACCACCAGCGCTTTGATTGGTTGTTTGGTGTTTTTTTCTTACTCTAAAGCACTCAGACTTTCCCTCACACTCCTCAGTTCTTTCTTTGCTTTAATTTCACTGCAGTCATGCATTACACCAGTGCCACAGCTCCATCTCTCTTCTCCTTAATCCAAACCAAAGGTTGAAATTTGCCTTGAAATGAGGTGAATAGTGATGGTTAAAGGGGCCAACAAACTCAGGGAATGAGGGGGAAGCTGTGCAGAGCCAGGACCGAGGCATGTGCTGGTGTTGCATGAGGGGTGTAAAGCCATTTTGGGGATTGGGGCTGAGCGCAGCGGATTTACACCCGAGCTCCACGCGGCCTTTGCTTTTCAGTGGTGCTGGAAGTCGGTGGGGAGCAAGGGAGTATTTACTCCCCAGCTGGCAGAGATATTTTAAAAAAAGCAGTGGAAAGCATCGATGCAATTAGGTATTCCAAAGTGCTTAGTTCGCCACTTGCTAAGTTTACTTAAACCCTCTTTAAAGGGTTCATTAGAAGACTGTGAGAAACGGTAAAATTCATCAAGACGGAGGCAGCCATTCCACATTTGCCTGTAAATTGGTATCGATCGGCGGCAGCGGAGGGGCGGTGGGCGCAGGTGAGGGACCCTGCCCGCCCTGCTGAGCGAGCAGGCAGCGCCCGGCGTGACCTCCGCCGCGCTCCTGCCTAAATCCTGCCCATTATAGTCTCCCATTCAGCCCGGGCGGCGATCGCAGCTCTGCCACTCGGCCCACATTGTTCAGGGAGCTTTAAAGCTCAGCACGGCTGCGAGGAGGCGAGAGAGAGGGGGAGAGCCAGGGCTGCGTGCGGGACTGAGCCCCGCGGGTGCGCAGCGCGGGGGCTGCGGGGAGAACTCGGGAGGACTTTTGGCCCGAGCTCCCAGAACCTCGCTTCGGCTGCCTTTTATGTCTGCAGGTCCTCCCAAAGCCCCTTAGCTGATGTGGAGCTCAACCGGATGAGTTATTAGAAGCAATTTTAAATTTTTTTTATTTTTTTAATTTTTTTTTTGGTACCGTGATCTCCCCAAAAAGCATGTGATATCTTTGGGGGGTTGGTTATCTGCGGGATAGTGTCTCACTTCCAGTGACCAGAAGAGGAAAAATCATTGGATTCACTAGGTAAGATGCTTTCTTCTTCCTATGCTTTAATCTCTACTTACTGATAAAGCAATCGCTTGTCTGGGGCTGCTGAGTTCTCTTACTCTGGCGAATGGAGCAGTCCTTCCCGATGTCGGCTTGTAAATCAGTAGCTGGACGTTTCATTTTGGGCTTTCTGAAAACAAACTGGCTTTTTGCTTCCAAATTGTAGGATGGAGGCAATTGGGAATTCACATATATTTAACTTTGTCCCACATGGCTTTGTCTGAAATGATACCTGTGTGCATATACCGCAAAGCCTCTCCTCCAAACCACATTTTGGTCTTCTTTAAATGCTGAAAGTTTATGGTTTTGAATGAAACACCTACTTTTTAAGTGGAGTGGGAGGCTGGCTTTTACTGTATGCCATTTATGTTTCAAAGAGCCCCTGCCAGGGCAGCCACTGGACCTCTGCTGCTTTGTGTCTAGCGAATTATGCAGTTCCCCTTTCCCAGGATCCAAAATCCATCATCTGCCGTGGGCTCAGCCCAGCATTGCTGGTGAGGATCGGGAGCCAGGGTGTGTGTGTAGACACATGGGCTGGGCAGGAGGAAAGTCTGCTGGTTTGAACTGAGCTGTAACTCACTCTCAGGATGTAAATTGTAAATCAGCACTATTTTTCCTCCTGTGACCATATAAATGCGCATATTGAAACTACCTGCTTGAGAGACATACTTCTTTATATGCCCATATGAACCTGGCAAGCTATGGAATGTAAAGAAGTATGTATTTCAGGTGGGAATCCTTCTCAGAGGAGCAATGTGTGACCCCGGGCAAGACGGGGGAGAAAGACAGACAGATTATTTTATATTATTATTTTTTTTTTTACTGCCTGACCCGGCAGACCGACTGGGGAGTCAATTGATGATCTTGTTCCAGCGCGTGTATTGTTCTGTCACTTTGCCTGTGTCAGCAGGTGGAAATGCTCATCAGGACATTAAATATTCAATATGCTGACTGCGGCATGGGCTTTGAAAGGCGATGCCAGAGGAAAGCTGGCTGTCCGCTCCTGGGTTTTAACAGAGATGCAGGCCAATTGCGCCTTTTTCCTGCTTCCCCATCAACCCTTTTTACCCCCAAAATAAGGCTAGGTAGCAAAAAGACCTGGCTGATCTCTGAATCTAGGAACAACAAAAGGAGATGGAGGGCGGGGGAGAAGAGAGAGGAAAAGGATACAACAGTTGTGACTTGGGCATGCAGTGTTTTAGCTTTAAATTAGTGTGCAAACTCCATGTTTTGAATCTTTACCACATTAAAACTTTTTTCCTTAAACGTGGTGAGAAGGAGATATTCCTTGTCGGTGTGATGAGCCATCCAGTCAGTGGATCACAGCTAAAGCCAAAGGAGTGCTCTGAATATAGGGGGTCTCATTTTCCCAAGAGAAACTAAGTAAATCAGGTCCTTTAATTCTGGAAGCCTTTTCCTTTTTAACCTTTTCCAATGTGAAATAGTTGTCTGTTTTCCCAGGATTGTACAGTAATGTGTCAAGATGAAAGAAATTTGATTTAAAGATGAGTTTAACGTTCTGCCAAGATGGGAGTCACATCTGAGGGTTTAAAGCTTTCAGCCCCAGATTTCCATGTGTTTCTGTGATGTTGTAATGATGTGCAAACCTGAACTCCTCAGAAAGTCACTCCCCAGCTGCCTGAACTCCAATTCCCCTCTACGTGGGGCAGCTGAGGGCAGGGTTTTGCTTTTGAGTGATTTCCTTGCGATTGCAATCCCATCTTTGTCTTGCTCATTGCCTCCTGAGGCATCATTTGGTGGTAGGTGTGGTGTTGTGGCATGGCATGCAGAGGTTAATCAAGTCGCTCCTATCACAGCATCCTCCCCCAGGCTGAGGAATAAGAAACACCCTGAATTTGGATTCTGGGGAGTCTTTATCCATCTCCATTCATGGTGAGCGCTGTCATCACTTGTTACAGGTATGCCAAAGGGGTTTCTACTGCAAGCAGGTGCTTGTGAGTAGTGAGTGGGAAAAGGCAGGCTTGGTTACTGGAAAGATTACCTACCTATAGGATTTGGTGGGGTTTATTAAGCCTTTTTTTGGTTTTGTTTAAATTAAATACCATGGCTGGTGGAGGTGTGGCCAGTGCTTCCCAGCAGAGGAGGAGCTTTTGCTTTGGCAGGTGGCTTTGGGAAGGCCGTGTTTGCGCTGGAGAATGGCTGGTTTGTGTGTCATCCTGTTTGTGTTTTTGGATGTTCTGGTTACGCCGGGCTCTGGAAAGTAAGAGCATTCCAGGCTGGCTGCAACACTGTCCCTGGATGTGGATACATGTGGGTATGCGTGGGTACAGTCTGTGGGTATGCAGCAACCCCTGGGCTTAGCCCCACCAGCAGCCACCCTGTGTGGGTACAGTCCCTGGACCCCATGTCCCCACAAGGGTGGATCCTTTGGGTATCCTGCCTAATTCTTGGGTCATACTTAAATATCAAGCTGGTGAATGCTGGGAAGTGTGCTGAGCCCAAGCTGGAAAGCACTGGTGTCCAAATAAGACTGCAGTTCTACTCCTTGTTAAATTGGCAATGTTACCTTGATCCTGCGTGAAAAATGAGGACAATTCTCACCATTTTGGCTATAACCTAACATTATATATTATATATAATTTATATATAAAATTTCTCTTCTTTCCTTGCTGACCCTTTGCCCCACCACTTCTCCTTTTCTATCTCCTTCCTTCTTTCCTTTGCTACCTTTTACCTTTTTCCTCTTGTCTTTTTCCATTTTTTTCTTTTTTTTTTTTTTTAAATTTGGTTTCTTTTTTTCTTCCTCTCTCTCTGTCTCTCTTCTCTTTCTTTCCTTCCTCAGTGCAGGTTTTACTAAAACCCCTGTGGCACTGCACGTTGCTCTTGCAAAGGTGTTCGCGGTCTGATTTACAGTAGATACCTGCATTTGTAATGCAATTTTTATTTCCTTCCCCCCTCCCGCCTCTCTGAATTAATACGCTTGTTAATCAAATGGAAATGCTAACTTTAGGAAGTCACTAAGTGCTCAGATTTATTTTTATGTAAATATTTTCAAAACTATAACTCTGAGCGCTGTCTCGCAGCATGGGAGCGGATGTGGCAGGGGAGGCTTTGCCATGGCCTGTGTCACCTGGGCTTAGATGATGTTAAAAATGAAACGAGGTGTATGTGGCCCCCCCAAGAACCACGGCAGCCCATTGCCGTTGACGTCAGTGGAAGCAGGTGATGGATGCAGGCCTTTGTCAACTAGTTTGCGCCGTTCTCCCACTTCATGACAGCTCTTCATCTTTTACACCTCTTTGGGTTAAAACTATGGCTGTTGCATTGCACAAGGTCCACTCTATTTGATAGGTAAAATAAAGACACTTCTCATACACTCTTTATAAACTGATGAGCATTTCCTTCCCTTGAGTGGCACGGCGGGTGCTTTGCAAGGAGCATCTGTGCTGGACCCGCAGTGCTGGGATACTCAGGTGCGCCCATCCATCCTTCGAACAGAGGACTGTGCAGTGCCAGGCACGGAAACAGGAGCCTTGAGAATTGTAAAAGCCATAAATCCAGTGGACCAAATTAGTTAAATTTTTCTATTCTATGCCTCACAAAATCCAGCCGTTCTTGAGATGAATTCTCCGCATGTAAGCGGAACTTACCGGCAGGTATAAGATGGATATTTTTCACGTGCACACGAGAGCACAGGGGAAAATTTGTGCCATGCAGTTTTCCCTAGCGGGTTTTTCTCTTTTTTTTTTTTTTTTGTACTTTTGTGTGTTTGTTATGTTGATGATCTGTTATTGCAGTTGTTACTATTACTTAATGTTGGAAGACAGGTGGTCCCATAAATTGTAGCACCCTCTTTTTTAAAAAAAAAAAAGAGGGGGGCATGTTTGCAATTCAAGTTTAATAGTGCATTCATCAAGAGCAATAAAGCATTTTATTGCACAAGTATTTCAAGGGATGTGCTGGCCCTGGTAAAAGCATTAGTAAAGGGGTGCATCAGCAATCTCATTTAAAACTGTCGACCCAACGTGAAAAATGTTGCGTTGAAGAATAAACTGCTATTAAGCATGATTAGATTGACCTGCAGGACAGATATTTTAGCTGCAGCAGCACAAGTCGATCAAAGTGAGCATCGCTTAGATTGCAAATTTTTTTTTTTTTTTAATGCCCTAAATTAAAAATGAAAGAGCCTCAGAATATTTAGGACCAGAGAGTGACTTTGGGGTTGAGATTTGTGCATTTGATTCGAAGCAGTTTGGAAAAGTGGGGAAAGGGGGAAAAGGTATTAATTGCTGCCCCTTTAGCATACATTGAAAATATGTTACTCAGATCAACCAATCAAAAAAGAAATTGTGCTGACTCAGCATTCGGGCTAGTCTGCACGTCCGATTGCAGAAGAGATCAGCACTGCACTGCAGTATCTTTCCCTGCCTTTGACACCAGCCTAGCTGGGCAGGGCTTCCCTTGTGTTTCCCACGACTAGTTTAGGCCAAGAACAAGAGAAGGCCCTGAAGAAAAGAGGAGAGAGTCAGGGCTGCACGAGCCTTGAGCTGCTAATGATCCTTTTTAGTCAGTAAGAAAGAGCTTCCATGCTAGGTTTGCCCTGCCAGATGCAAGCGGCATGAATTGCTTGGGAATATATCTATTTTTAAAGACTTTCACCACATCTTGCACTTAGCAGTGACTGTGGGCGAGGGAGTGGTGTGTTCCTAGCAAGAGAAATATCCTCACTGCTCGGCTCCGATGCCTCCCTGGAAAGCCCAGGGCTGATTTAAGTACCACACTGACAGTTGCCTCCCAGAGAAGATGCTGGGTTAAATGTTTGCCGCTTGACACTGAAGTTACTCTTTACCTCGGCCAAGAGGGCAGCAATGCTGTCTGCTGCTTTCCCATTGGGATGTGCAGGGATGGTGAGCACAGCCCAGTGCTCCAAGGGTGGGAGCTGAGCGCATGGTTCTGCTGCTGGCTCTCTGGGCTTGCAGACAAGTCGTGTAGTTCACCTGCCTCAGTTTCCCTCAGAGGCAAAGTAGGTGCTTGCTGTGGAGTTGTTGAATCTGTATTTGCACTGTGAGGCTGAAACTGGAGGCAGCCAAGGCAGGTTAATGCAACTACCTAAAGGGCAAGCTTGTTCTGGGTTTGTAGGAATTTCCCTGCTTTGGTGTTGGCCTGCGCAGTGCTGCCCAGCATGTGTTTGGGGAGATGGACTGTCCCTCTCGGCCCTTGCACTGTAGTGCAAAGACTTGTCTGGGCTCCCCGCAGCTCCAAGCAGGTGCAAGGCACGAGGTGCAAAGGCTGAATCTCAACCACGACTGCATGGGGCTGTGGGTGCCTGGGGGATGTGCCAGCAGGAACAAGCTGGGTGATGAGGTCCATGGGGTGCTCCAGCACCATGGGGCTGCTCAGTGGTTGCCATTCTGGATGCAATGCTGCAATGGTGCTGTGCTGCCAGGTGACTCTGCTGACACCAGGGAGGATGTGTGATGCCGGTGTGGCCCCGAGGCTTGCCTAGCTGTGCATGTGCCCAGCTATGAGCATCTTGGTCGACACTTGTATGTGCAGGTGGAGCAGTGTCCCTGTGGGCTGCCTCCTCCCAACTGCTGCAGCTCCCTGTGATGTTCTGAAGATGTTTCTGTTTGCATTGTGTAACCAGCATCATCCCTGGGTTAGTCTGTATTTTTCCAGAGCGGTCTGTATGGAGCAGCAAAGCTGGTGGATGACACCCCTGTGTGCAAGGGGAAGGCTTTCAGGCACAGATACGCCTTGAATAAAGCAGAATTTGATAGTCAAAGGTTTTAGCACTTGGAGCAGTTGCTGGAGGTGCTCAGGAGTCTCGAGGGAAGCAGACAAGTGACATCTCCAACAGATGCAGGGTTTTCCTTTTTTTTTATCCCTTTTTCTTTTTCTTTTTTCTTTTTCCCCTGAAGAACAGGGCTGTGCCTGTGAATGCCTTGCCATGCCCAGATATGGCCTGCACTGGGACCTGTGCCGCTATCTAAAAAAGCCCCAGGCAGACTGATGATCCTGGGGAGACTGAGGAACAACTGCTATAAATAGTGCTCATTCTCAGCTGCCCTTCTGGGGGGACAGAATTAGGTGGCATCTGGGCAGCCAAGAGGCGTGGGACTCGTGACCACTGACTGCAGAAGTCACCCAGCAGCTGTAAGGACAAGAGCCATCCCTGCAAAGCCCTTACATAGGCAAGTCAACCCTGGCATTTGGGGAGTCGGATAAAGCCACAGGAGCAAGAATCCAGTGACCTAAGAGCAATCAAGAATAAAGTTCACTGCACGGCTGGGGCTGTGCTTCCAATCTGAGCAGTGACCTGGCATCAGAGGCAGAATTTGGCTTTTGGCTGTTCAAGCTCTTTGGTTTAAGCAAAGGAAAGTGTCAGGAGGGAGCTGGTGACATGGGAAGCAGGGTGTCACAAGGAGTTACCAAGATGAAGAGACTTGTGTCCCCTTCTGGGATGCCATGGGTTAATTTGCTCATTAATTTGCTGGCAGTGAGATTATTGGAAGCTCTGATTTAATATTTGTGTTTACTTTGGGTAAACAAATTAACAAAACCCCCTCAAGTCTTAATAATTTAAGGCACAAACTTGATTGAAGCTAGGAGAAAATAATGAATCTCACGCGGTGATTTCAATCCTAACCTTGCAGAAGGTGGGCAGTGTCTTTAGCTCATGCCCATGTGGATGCAGTATGGGTGGTCCCTGTATGTGAGGGGTGCTTGTAGCTGTGGGTTGCAGGAGTGTGGAAACAGCTTCTGTAAGAGCAGGGGAAAAGAACTGTGTTTTGTTTGAATTAAGCTCAGCCTTGAGTTATTTGGAGGGACTGTATGGTTTGGCCGAGCAAAAGAGAAGGCTGCGGAGACAATACCTAGAGGGGATGTCCTGAGATATGAGCAATGAGGAGCTGGGAATAAAAAAACATAGAGGAACACTGCAGCTTGTCCCTGAGTGGGTTGGCAATGGGTCGGGGAGCAGAATGTGCGGGCAGGCAGCACAAGATGGGGATTTATACCCAGGCTTTGCCCCTCAGTGTCAGGGCTGTGCTGCACAGGAAGCTGAACCACTTTGCTGTCTTTAAATTAAGCCAGCTTTGTCCTAAAGCCTTGTCTTTGAGACAATAAGACGCACCCGCTAAAATCTATTGTGCCATTTTTGCAAAGACCAGCAAAAGTCGCCCGTGTGCCGTCCCCTCCCTGTCCTCCACGCTCATTTGGCCTATTTGAAACTGAATTTATTCCTGGGAAGGTCCCCATCAATTTGCCTTGCTCTTTTGTTGACAAGTTTATTAAAAACCTGGGCAACTAGATATTAAACTTTTATCAGTGTCGAGGAAGAATACGTCCTTTGAGTGGCCACAAAAGTTATGGATTGGGGCTTAACGTTTCTTGTTCCACTGTTCAGCTGAGTCAGCGTAACAAATAAAAGCTGCCACTTCTCTCTTTTTTTCCCTTTCTTGAAAGACAGTTCCCTTAACAGTGTAAGTAGCTGTGTCTAATAATGCAAAAAGGCTTCAGGTCTGGGTAAACGTGAGGGTTTTTTATTTTGTTTGTGGCTATAAGTCTTTAATAATTTGAATTAGTATTAGCTTAAGACAAGAATAAAATAGGAACCCTGGAGAAAGTTATTGCTGCTTAGCTCTGAGTCAATACTTTTGGTATAATAACTGTTACTTTATTGTGTTTATATGAAAGAATTCACCGCAAATTAATAATTTTTGTACTAGAAGAGATGTGCTTTCATCCAGTGTGAGAGTAAGAAAGGGCTGGCATGGCATTTGGTTGGGGATGTACCTTTTGTGCCTTTGCAATAGGGGATCTTTGCTCTTTTTCTTTAGTCATAAGATGAAACAAAGAGGAGGCCAATATGTTGCACCAAAGATGTTAAAAATAAAGCGTTAGAATTGCATAACCCAGTTCCCGTTTTGCCACGCAGCTGAGTTTTTAGGAGTTGAAAGAAGCCTGAAAAATACTTGGTGAGGAGTTCGAACTGATACAACAACAGACAGGTAGAGAAAAAAGTGAGTATCAGTGGGACTGAGCCACAATTCTTAAACTCCGCCAGATAAATAAATAAATAACACAGCATCTTTCTCTGCCTGTCACCGTGTCCAAGGATTTTTTAGTTCTTAAACAGGTTTGCTGGCATAATTTGTCAAGTCCAACAGGGAGGTTTCCGTGTGACAGCCGATCGTTTTTCACCACGCACAGTGGTGCACCAAAGCCGTCCTGCCGGCTCGGAGCAACTCCATAATTAGATAACAGTTAACATACGTATATGAGATGGCTCATCACTCATGCCCAGAGTATGGCAGAGCCTGCCATGGCCGATCCTGCGCCGTGCCGGCATCAGGCAGGGAGCATTCCGGACAAATACATCTTCCTCCAGGAGTTTATCTGCATCACCATTTGCTCCAATTATAACTAATTGGACACATATTGCATTTTCATAGCATCTAATTTTCTATTGATTTTAACGGGACTGCTGGTGTTTTGTACTATTAAGTGGTATCTCGTATCAGTTGCTGTTTAGAAATGCTGAGTACACTCCCCTGTATGGAATTATGCAGTCAGCACATGTTTTAAAACCTATTTAATTGTTAGGTCCATAAAATGCACAAACTGTATTAGGGAACAGCTTTGTTCTCTTTTGAGAATGTGAGTAGGAAAAAAAAAAAAATCCAACTCCACAACTATTTCCATGGCTGGTTTCAGGAGCTGCAGCTCCCAGAGTCCTACTCAAAGACTTTTCCTTCAGGAAAACAGCTTTGGAGGGATCATCCTGATCCCACATGGATCCCACAGCTCTTTGCAAGTAATGATGCTCTCCATTGCCAAAACAGAACAAGTCTGTGCTTGAGATGGGACCATTATTTTTGCAAAGGGCCTAAGACCAAAATTTGCATTAGGACAGAGATAAACTCACTTTAGATATTCTGTATAACTAAGGAATAAGGTGGTAGCTGTAGTGTTTGGGACTTTATTCCCTATCATAGATTCCCTGTCATAGATACTGTGTACCTCGGCAATAAATCCAAATAAAACCAGACTATCAAATTAGCCATTTCATTTCAGCAAGTACTCAGTGAAGCAGGGTGGAAGCAACAGTCCTTTGTTCAGCATCATTTAAAGAAGAAAAGATTTAAAAGACAGACTTAGAAGAGAAATTGAGAGGTGGTCCAGCAAAGAGAATTTCCAGCAATGCATGGTGGATCACTGGCTCATGGAGATTGGATAACAGCATTAATGGTAGAGAAGGCAGATTAAAGGAAATGGAAATAATGTTTTGGGGCAGCTGAGTTACCCCAGGGTGCTGGTGAGTTTGCCGTCAAGTTTCTGCCTTCACTGCTCATTAGCAAGAACCACATTGTGTTTGTGGGAGACAGGTGAGTTCATGAGGGTGTATAAATTAAATAGACACTTTATTAAGTTCAGGTAATAGTTTGGTTTGAAAGACTGAGTGGCTGCTGCGATGTCAGCCACTACTTTAGTGCACAAAGGAACTGAGTGCTTTTTAATTAAGTCAAATAAAATCCAAGCGGAAGGCTCTCGAGCCTCGTCTGGAGTCTACTTTTTGGGTTGAATATCTATAATTTTAGAAATGTTAATAAAACACGGTCCACTTTTCCCCTGTAATAATATAAGTTCAATTAATATTTGATGTCTGTAAGGAAAAGGATAAAAGCAGCAAGCTTGTATTTTCTGGTTTACAAATGGCACATTGTGCAGAATCCCATGACTGTGGCATTGATTTAAGCATCTTCGCAAAGACACCATGCAATAAAGTTGAATCATCTGCAGTACAAGTATGGCTGTTTGGGGGAAAAAATAGCAATGTGAGAGAGTAGACATTTTCCTGTATTATCAAAAGCCACTTCATTTTGAGGAAATTTCCTCCAATTTAGTAACGTTTGGATGGAAATCAAATAGCACATTAGCTTGAGGAAAGGGGAAAAAAACCCCTTCCAAAGCTAATTACGAAGGGAATGTGCACTTCATTAAGATAAAGCTGTAGGAAATCAATGTTCTGTATTGTTGTTTTTTCCTTTTGATTGGATTTTAGAATGATAAATTGTTAATGCATTTGATCTAAAAATGATTTGTTTATTCAGATGAAGAGCAACAGTACTTTGTCTCATTTGGCCTTTTAGCTTATAATGATAATGGCTTGGAGGGCTGCTCATTTCTCAAAAGTGTATCGGACTGGAATAGGCAGGAGATTTCTGGCCTCAGAAGGATGGGCCCTATGCAAGGGTTTGTTGTAGGCTAATTCTATTGCATGTTGAATCTTCTGCTTCATTAGGAATATCGACAAATGCTGATAAATTCTTCGGCTTTTCTGTACTGTCTATAACACGTCTTTATTAGAATATTGAGGCTAAAATGGAAAGAACTGCAACAGAGCATATTCTCTTAGGTTGACTCCTACTGATCCTATTCCCCATGGCAAAGGAGGCTTTTGCCCCTTTTCCTGCCTGTAATAGTTGCCAGCAAGGTTAGAAGACAAGCAGACGCAGTACGCAAAGGTCATCAGAGAGGGAGAAGTGGTGCACAGGTTTGTTTTATTTTTTGTTGAATCACCTTTAACCCATGTCTCTTGCTTAGCGTTCCCATGGCTCTCCAATGCCATCCCACAGTGCCTGTAGGCTTTTCCCAGCTCAGAATGTGCTGATGCAATGGTGATGCCATGGATAGGTGTGGGAGCACCTGCTTTGGCCCTGGAGACCTTTCCAGTGCAAGACCCAGTTGTATGATGAGATGATTAGACCTGGATTTGCTTTGGGCATGAGCCTGAACTTGGTGGTGGTGCGTGGTTGAGGTTTTGGAGCTGGAATGTGGTGCTGTTGCAGACTGCACTAGCAGCATTGGCACAGGCATAAAGAAGGAGCAGCACTGATCCCTGCCTGGCTGTTAGTGCTGGCAAACTCTCCTGCCAGATCTTGCCTGTTGGACCTGGCAGCTCTCAGCAGGCAGAGGTGAACCCTCTGCCTCCTCTTTCAGTGGGGCGGGACCCCACAGGTATTCAGGAATGAGCCCTCCCTCACTGGAGAGATCAGGGGCTTCAACACAGCTCAGAGTTTTGACTGTGTCTGTAATTCACCTTGCTCATGTGGCTGGTACAGCTCCAGAGCCCAGCCTGGCAGTGCCTGGACTGGCAGAGACCTGTGCCCTCCCTGCTGGAGGCTACAAATCCCTGTGGGTTGCAGCCCTCTCCAGCTCATAACATGGGCTGCTCTTTCTCAGCTGCTGGGAAAGCCTCACCACCAGAGAGACATCATTAGTTTTGATTAATGGCATCCAGAAGAGAAAACCTAATTTTCTAAAAAGGAAAACCTCACCCATAACTCACTGCAGAGAATTTAAACAAAATGTTATAGAACATCCACGCCGACTCGCATTGATTTCAAATATGTTCCAAGGCACTCCCTGAAGCAAAGCAGGGGGGAGTGAGGACAGCACTGGTCCCCAGCAGAAGTTGCTCAGTGTAACCCCACACCGCTCTCCCACAGCACTGCTTTCAAATGACTGACCCCAAATCAACAGGGCTGGGAGAGAAACATGAGTACCTGAGGAGCAGAGTGTTTTTTAAGTGGTGATGCTCAGGCAGCTTGGTGCACTCTAACCCAAAAGCCATGTGCCCATCAGGGTTTACGTCAGTACAGCCTCAGTTGCTAATAGCACTTCTACTTCCACCCAATCACCAGTACATAATTACTTTTCTCTGCCTCCTGTAAGTCACCAAAGGATGAATTTAATACTCCAGATCTTCACTGTCTAAGTTTCCATTTAGTTCCTTGGCTTGATCGTCTCTTGAAAAGGTACCTAGAGATAACTTGATTAAATTAATTGTAGAGCTCTTCTTAAAAAGCTATTCTCTCTCTTTCTCTCTCCATCTCTCTCTCTCCATTTATTTATAGGCAGCTTAGGGTAACGGGTTTGGGCAGTTAAGTGATGTGCAGTGCTTACCGTGACAATGCGAAGTCTGTAATTCTTGGGGAAATGTAATGCTGGCCCACTTGCAATATTTCTGCATGCAGTGGTTCTAAACACAGGTGCTTTTTCCTGGTATCATCTTGCAGCCTGGTGGGCTGTGAGGAAGAGGGGGGAAAAGTCACCTTTGCCTTATGACGCATATAAATTCTTTAAATAGGTTATGCACATGGCAATGTGCAATATCTGCGTGTGGCTCTGGGTTAAGAAGGAAAGGCCTGACTTTATTGGCTCCCACTGCAGAAATGATCGGAGTTACCGTGATTTTTAAATTTGATTTACCGAGTTATTTTTAGCAGTGGGGTGTTCATGCTGCAGGGCTCTCCAGGAGAAATCGGCTCCCCAGCTCTGCGACATGAACCATCGTGCAAGTGACTTGGACAGCAGTGGTGTAACAGGGACTTGCTTTCCCCATTTGGGCACAAATTGCCTGATTATGGTATTGCAAGAAATGAAAGGCTTTCTTTTTTCTTCTTCCTTTTCCCCACAACCTTTCATTTACTTTCCTTCCCTTTCCTGTTGGTTTCTGGTGATGGCAGGTATAACTCTTGCTGGTCTTGAGCAGATCCTAAACCTTCTGGAAGTACTGATTTTAATGTCAGTTGAGAAAGCACAGGAGGCTGCAAGGTAGGGAAGCAAAGTTTGTTAACCTCTAAAAAAAATATTTCAGGTGTTTCAGCCTTTTCCCTCCCATTTGCCAAGGAGAGCCTGAGGGGAGAAGAGTTCTACAGCTCTGACTTCCTTGGCTGTGGGCTGGACTGGTTGTAGGAAAGGACATCTCTGTGGCTGCATGTTAAATGTCACTTCAGATACACAGGACATGGAGGAGGACAGCAGACCATAAACATTGAAAGGAAGAAGGCAGGAGGTGATAATTAAAGCGTCTGGATTTAAACAATAGCCTTTACTTATGTCACACTGTAATAGCAATGTGGCTCTCAAAACAGAGCCAAATATCAGGTTTTAAAGTGCTCCAGGCTGATGGTTACTGCCGCAGACTATTCCACTGCTGTTAAACCTGCCTCTTTAATTCAGACCCGCTCTTCAGCTGTAGCTTCTAAGAAGCTTAAATAAATCCTGACTGCCTGAAAGTGAAGCCATTTGAACCAGTGCAGCATCAAGGCAGCAAGTTCAGAAGAGGTCCAGGCAGTTGGGAAAGAAAAGACACCAAGGAATTCCCCTCTCTGCTGCCTCAGCCCATGAGGCCAAATGCTTTGCTAAAGCTGGTAAAATGGAACCAAATCAACTGTTCAATGGATTTGGTCCCCTTCAACCAGCTGTAGCTGTGCATTGATCTCTCAGACACACTTTGGAGGATGAAAGACTTGAACTCGACCAATGCGACTCAGGTAGAAGACAAATGGCCACGTGAACGCTGCCGATAAGAAAATGACAATGACTGGCATCTGCAGATCTATCACTCAGGCTCTAAACTGGTGGGCTGAGCTTGAGTCATTATGTTGTTGCCAGTCAATTCTGCATAACGGAGACCACTCAAGATTGATAATCTCTATCATCCTCCTATATTGATCCCAGCTGTAAGTCAGGACTGTGTATTTCCTCTGCAAATGTTGTGCATTTTCGTATGTATTTGCTCATGCCCACCCAGGAGCTCTGTGCCTCAGTGTTTATTTGCTGCAACGAAGAATAAAGATTTTGATCTGATGTTCCCTCCTTGTGTTTTGTACCACGTGCCCAGATGCTCCTTCTATAGCTGTACTGAAGAAATAGGTTCTTACAGGGCTGTCAGAGCTGGGAAGGCACTGGGAATAGCAGCTGCTTCTTCGTTGCCCCAAATTGCAAATACCCACAGTCTGTACTAGCTGACAATATTTTTTGTTAAGGAGATAAAAGCTATTATCTGACGAAAAGGGTCTTCAGTTTGACTTTGTTGACCTGCAAGTCTTACAAATTCTCTATCCTAGTCTGGTCCTTATAAACACTAATGTTATGCTAGTGAACTTAAAGAAAATCGCTCACTCTCCCATGTAATAATGATTGGTGGGAAAGTAAGCTGGGCGTCATTCTTTCCTAGGCATCGTAAATCTATAGGACTCTCACAAGCTATGAATATTGCGGGTATAATGAGTCATTTGAATGCAAGAGTCTGATGGGAGATTATTCATGTCTTTACTTCTTAATGATACCTGGCCCAAGCTAACCCCTGGCATGAGAGTATGCAGAGATTTGTCTCTTTTCAGACGCCAGAAATTTGATTCACTTGATTCCACATCTCTGGTCCTTTAGGTACCATTTAAATGTTTTTACTAGGGCCAAGAGTATTCATGTGCTTCAAGATAAGGAGTTGTTTGATGGATTTGAGACTTAACATGCATATAATATTTATGTCACTGGGTATTTAAAAGTCAGAGACATGAGGAGCAATGTTACTGCAGCAGCACCTTTCCTGAGCTTAAAGGAAAATAGGGCTTACTCAATCCTGCTACCTCATTTTTCTGTCCTTTAACAGTGCCTAAATACCCATGTCAAAATCCTACTCAAGTCTACTTTTTTTTCCCCCCACATACTTCAATCAGATCAGGCACATTTTCCTTCATGCCATCAGCTGATTTCTTGCAAATGTAAGAGAAATTACTGCTTCTATTTATTCATTTATTTATTTTCCTAAACACAGCATCTTTCCAAACACACAACAATGCTTTCCAAAGACCTTTGACCTGGCCCGATAGAAGAGACTCGAGCCTTTGCAAAATGCATTTGCTGACATTTCTGCCTACAAACAGAGGAAAACGAGCAGCCAGTTTACAGTGGATAGTGAAGGTGATCATGGCTTTCCAGTTACAGCCACACAGCACAAGTCTACCTTTGGCAAAATAGCCAAATGGCCACCACCTCTGTTGCTCCAAGTCACTTCTTCACACATTGTCTTTTCCAGTTCACCGGTTGCGTTGCAGTTGGTCGCTGAGCAAACATCAACTCAATACTATCACAACCAGTCATGAGATTCCTGAACAAGGAAGTAAGGGGATGAAAGAACAAGGGAAGGGGAATCCTCAGCACAAGGCCATGATTGCTGGCAGTCTGGGCTGTGAATGATGTTGGGACTCTAGAGAAAAAGGTTGAATAGAAACAGATGCTTCCAGCAGGTTGTGGCCTGGGTTTCCAAAATACCACGCTACTCCCGCCTGCTCCCACAATCTGGGTTATTTTCTCTTGTTCCCCCGGGTAAACAACACCATTATTAAAATTCTTCCTTGGTAATGATAATTAAGTTACTAAAAAATGTCAAATGGGGAAGCTGGAGGCATTACAACTTGAACAAAACCATGGAATGTAAATGAAAATGTTTTCTCCTTAAAGAAGCGTGGTCCATATTTAAGTACCCTCAAAACCACCTGAGCCTCAAATTGCAGGAAAGCATCCAGTTATCTTGAAGCCAGAGAAGACAGGAATACACAGGGTTCCCAAAGGTTGGACCATGTATTTAGATGCTTAAATGTGGATCTCACTTTCAGGCAGCCATGCTTGAAGATTTCTGCCAGTGTTTTTATTGCCTAATTATATCTTTATGGAATGAGAAATTCAATTCACTTACCATGGAATTTCTGTAACAATACAGCCATTATGGTCTAGTCAAGGAAATACGAGGCCCAAACAGAAGGCAGCAGGTAGGCTTCAAGGGGGCTCTTTAGAGACTGCTAATGTGTAGGGATGAACCTAATGCATGGGGCAAAAAATTGTAAATATCCCTCCCAATAATCTGTGTTTCATCCTGGCTCACTCCCAAGTACCTCCCGATGCAACAGACCAGTTTTGGAGCAAACAGAGCCTGCTGATATCTGCCCTTTGCAGCCAGGAGCTGCCCGGATCATGAACCCACCCATGGTCTGAAAATTGGATCTGCTTCAGTCGATTTCCCATAAAGCACAGATCTGAGGGGAAGTCTTACCACTGGCTTTGAAAACCCCAGGATCAGGTCCTGACTAAGTCATTAGAAACCTTTAGCCAACCATCCTTAACTACAACAAATCTAATTGTCCTCCATATCGTCTAAGAGGCTGCTCTTAGGGCTCACCAGACACTGCTGGTTTCCCAGAAACCCTATTAGCTTCTCAAACAAGGCAATCCTGAGGACTTGGTCCTGCAAACCTTTTGTGCAAATATTAAATAGAAGTGAATAATTAGCTGGAATAATCCTTTTTACTTGACCCTCTTCTGTAATAAAGACCTTTGTCAGTGAATGCAAACGCTATTTTGAGGAGCAATTCATAATCTAGAGCTGCTGAACACATCAGCCTAAATACACTAATACTCTAATATCCATATTTGTACAGGACTTAAGACAGATAAAAACAGACACGTTATCTGTCCCAAAGACCTGAGAGTATTCACCAGTCAAGTGTAGGAAGAGAAAGTGGCAGAAGAGGTGGTAAAGAAGGGGCCCGCTTCTGCAGGCACATCTTGGGTGGTGCAATCAGATCAGCTGGATTCTGTCTATAGAGTTTTTCTGTGGATCCTTTTTCTTCATCTGGTCTTTCTTATTTTTTTTTTCTCAGAGGAGAGAAAAGAAAGGGCAAGCAAGCCAACAGGCAGATAATTGTTCTGTGCTGACAGTTTGTCAAGGGAAGGGAGCACAGTTTTAGTCAAGAGATCTGCATTACAGCGGCACTTGAGCAGAAGTCTCTTCTTTTCCTCACAGATGGCATTGACATATAGCCTGAAGGGGCTATCAGGATACAAAGCTAAAGATGGTTAAAGACATTAAAAACTGTACAATGTGAGCACCATCTACACCAGGACCATCGTCTGGGAGGAAGATTCATCTTGACGTATCAGGCTGAAGTCAGACCTTCTACTGGTGTTATGTAAAGCTGTTGAGCCAAAGATATTTTTGAGGTACACGAAAAGTATATATCGCTGCTACTTTCTATGCCTTTTCTAATAAGTCTGTATTAACTCTTTAAAAACTCTGACCAATAAATGTAATGATCTGTATTCCCTTTTCTTTCCGGGTGAACAATAGCTTCTGCAGGATATTTTTCACTGCCGACAATGAGTGACTTGAGCCGTTCTTGTCAAATTCCACTTCCCAGCCAGATATTGAATGCATTCTCTTCATCACAGGGACACCAGTGTTTTACAGGTCCTTCTATGCCTTTTGTGAATGATAACTATTGCACTCAGGATAAGATTATATTGCCACAGGATGGAGGAAATGTGAATTTCTGCATTCCTTGGATTTGCTGTTGTGTGAATTGCTGTAATTAACTTGCACACAGAATGGTCTTTAAAACATTGCATTTGTTTAATAAGCTGCACAGCCTTTTCATGCAGTGGATGCAGCTGGAGGGATAAAGAACCACAAAGAGAGGAGTTCACCTGCAGGAAAATATCCTCTACTTCCCCCAAAAGCGATAAAAATGTCAATACTATTGACACAACCCCTAATTAAAAACGACTGCCATAATCACGCATATCATAGCCGTAGGATATTAGTTTGGATTAAACATAAACAGTGAGATGTGCTGCACGTGTTTTCCAAAGGAAGACAGGGCTGGGTGATGGTATCTCCGGTACATCCAGGCAAGAGCAGAAGAAGGATGGCTCAGCATCTACGCACGGACTGCTCGTTTGCTGCCCTTCCTGCCAAGCTGCACAATGACTGCCTTCACTGCCTGAGCTATTTGCAACCATGAGATAAAATGTGTCCACATGAACTTCTTTGGCTGAGGTTTAAGCAGACGTCCTTTCCTTTGTGTTTGACGTGGCCAGACAGTAGGCGCGTGGCTGGTCATGGCAGCTTGACGGGTTCGTGCATTACGTCAGCTACTGCAGCAGTGCTGAGCTGTAGTAGCACCCAGCCTGGGGTGTGGGTAAGTCCTCTGTTTTCTCACAAGGAATAAACCCCTTCATTTTGGGGTATTTAGCAGACAGAACTACAACAGAAATTAGATTGTCGCTGCTCCATGTAAAGGATCTTCTGCAATTGGTCTGCCTGGATTGGACATGGATTTAAGGGTTGGGCTGGGTGATATTAGAGGTCTTTTCCAACTTAATGATTCTTCACAGACTCCTTATTTTAATGTTGAACTGCTCTTACCTTATGTTTATTGTACCAATGTACACCCAGGGATCTCAGATGGCTATAAGTACTTGTCTTTTATTCTACAACCCCAGAAATAAACACTGTGATATTACACAGAGTCCCAGGGCTGAAAGGTAGGATTGCACCACTGAGCTGGGGCTGAGCACAGAAGCACCATCTGCTACAGATGGGCTGCAATGAGCTGAATAACTGAGTGATGGGGCAGAGCATGACCAGTCTCCCCTTGAAGGTACAGGAAACTCAACACCAAGGGCTTCTTTTCCACATCTATGTGGCATAGGTATTTCACATCTCTTAGCACCTCCCTCCAGTAACATCTGCCTCTAACTCTTTCTGCCCTCCACTCCAGTAAATCATTTTGTGCAGTGCCTGACACATGGCTTCTGCTTTCTCTAGCATAGTGGGAGATGGAGGAGGGAAAGAGGAAGAGATTTGAAACTCTCCCAACTATGCAAGTGTCCAGCCATGAGCTGGCTCTTACCTGCCAGGGGTAAGACGTGGCCCTGTGCAGCACTCACTCAGGAACAAATAACAAATAACAAATCATCCTACAGCCCCTCTCCAATCCTGGGAAAAGTATTAATTTCTATCCCCCTTTTGTAGATCACCTGGAAAATAAAGGCATAAGCCATTTTTCCATGATGAGGAGCTCTGTGAGCTAGAAAAATGCATGTGAAGGCCAAAACCTTGGGACAACCCTTTGAGCTAGGGTACCTGTCAGTTGTAGAAAGAAACAGGAAAAGAAAGAAAGAAGAAAAAAAACCCCAACACCAGAACTGTGCCATTTGTACATAGGGCAGTGTTCAAATTCCAGCATGTGACAAATTTAATGATCCTGACCCACCACTCTATAGGCTTAAGTGTTGTATTCTTTAAAGCAGATGATGGAGTGTAAAAAAAAAAAAAGGGATTTGGGGAAACCAAAGAACACATAGAAAGTAGCTAACAGCCTGGCAGAGACTTAAACTACCTCCAAACCCCGCATCTTTTAAACCTGGGAGAAAAGTTGAATCTGGAACCAGAGCTTCTGCATCATGACTCAGGTCCATTGCCAGCAGCTGCAGAGGATTTGTCTGATGATTATGCCCAGCCTGACTTTGAAGTTTCCCCCTTGACACCCCCAGGAGCCTCACCTGAGTTGAGTCTGCTGGGGAGCCAGTACCCGTGGAAGTGTCCCTCTTGATCTGCCAGCAATTCCTGCAGGATCCAGCCAATGTTCACTGCAACAATATTGCCGGGTATTGGAGCTGGTAATGGAATTTCAGATTGTGTAGTTAAGTTAGAAAGGAGCCGGCAGGTGTCTTAGCCCTTGTTTTAGATGTGGTTTGGCTGCAAGACTCTCCTGCTTGCAGTTGTGATTGCTGTTTGCACTTTCAAATATTCAGGGAGAGGCTGGAAGAGCTCAGCAGTTTGCTGCTTGCACTGATGCTGATGGATGGAAGTCTATAACTTTACTGGGATAGCTTCATGTCCTGCGAGGGAATTGAGCTAAGCCTGGTGTAACACCCTCACTTTACTTCGGGGATGAGCATTTATTTCTCAGCTGCCTTGGAAGTGCTAAAGTCATCACAATAATACCTTTTCATTATTTTAAAGCTGTGATTGTTATATCCAGCATGCAGTGTCACACCAGGAAAATTAACATGGGGTGTGAGTAGATTTTCAAGTGTGGACAGATTGATTCATGAGTGGATTAATCTGATGCATCTTTTAAATGGAAAACTGACATAATCTTCCATCAGAGACCTGCTAATAAAGTACATTTACTTGGTTAATCCATTTTTTCCTGTACTAAGTGCACTACATAAGGTATAAAAATATCAAATCAATAGCCAAAGAGTATATAAAAATGAGACTGAGGGATCAGAAACCATGTGTGAGCCACGCTCTCCCTGCCTTCTTTGAGGACCCCAAGTTCTGTTTCAGCTGCTGAAAAGCCCTGTTCCCAAAGTCTCCCCGGGACAGCGAGGCTGCAAAACCCCAGGTGTCCTTGCAAGTCCCAGAGGGGACTGGGAGCATCAAGCCACCTGCTTCCAGGGGCCTGGTGGCATCAGTGCTTCTGCAACCCTCCCTATTTTTAGAAGCAGATAGTTTGAAGGGGATGGGTTTCACTTCTTTATTAGTTTTTTAGTATTATTATTGCAGAAGGAACTGGGTAAAAGTGTTGCTTTAAAAGACAAAGGCATCTTCCAATACATTTGCACAAGGAGCCTACCCCAACCTGCCAGGGAATCTGCACAAACTCTCCTTTTTTATTCTTCAACTAGAGTACAGCAGTGTTACATATTGCAAAGAAAATGCCTGCACAGTCTTCTCTCTGCAAACACTGCAGCCATCATTCGATCAGTGCAATTCTCCTGTGTGAGCTAATTTAACAAGCGGTTGCTTTGCAGGCTGTGGAGAATTGCCTCTTACCTAATAATTCTGCTAATTCGCTTAACTTTCCCAGATTGCAAATGGCCCTGCTCTGTGCAAGCAGCTTTCTAAATGAATGCCCAGACAAGTTCTTGACAAGAGCCAAAGGACAGGTGGATGGCTCAGGATGTTGAAGCTCACAGTCTTTTATTTTGACCTTTGGGCCGGCATTCAAATTTGCTTGTTGGGAAAACTGCATTCAGCATGTATTTTCTTCAGGGATTTATGCTACCCTTTTGCTTGTAATTATTCTCACTTGATGTCTTCCATAAATTAAAGATGCTTCTATTAGCGAGCTCCAGTCCTCTCAATTATCTTGCAAAAGTCTCCTTATTTGTGGCTGGGAGCTACACCACCAGCATTGCTATCCCTGTAAAGCTCCTGCTTGGTGGCTACAGGCAGAGAAATAAGGAACATACATGGGTAATACAAATGTCTGAGCAATCCCAGAAAGAAATGAAAACTGCAGTAAAGGTAAATGTCAGACTATTTAAAGACAATGTTAACTATTGATTTTTTAGAGGAGACTACCTCTTCAAAGGATGGCAAGCATGCCTTCCGATACAGACGAGGCAACCCAGATGGATGGTGGAGAAAGGGAGGCGAGTGATCTGGGAAGACAGAGATTTTCCCTGAGTGCAAAATGAACCCTTGATGAAGCCTTTGGGATTAAAGAGGTGGCTTAGTTCTTTCATAGCATCCACCCTTCAACCTATTTAAGCACCATGCCTTTTCCAAGAAATGAAGGGCAAAGAAGCACTGATAAGCAATAAAGAGATAAGCAGCGAAGTACTCGTCTCACTGGTGTTTCCCGATGAAAAATGAACCCTCAAGCACACCCAGTGATTTGTTGTCTAAGTAGCAAAGCTCACCCAAGTTCCTGATTTTGCTTCCAGCAGAGATGCTCATTGCTCATTCTCACACCCTGGAGCAACTTGGACTCATTATACAGCATTCGCTCTTCCCGCCCGCACCTGCCTGGCTGCAGCGAGGACCGACTTATGGATGCACATATACATTTTATATATATATGTATATATACTTGCCTTATGGCCCATGCTGTGATATCCCTGACAAAGCATCCTGGAGCAGATATTCCTGGCCGCGGGTGCCTGCATCTGCAGGGAATTGCTCCTTTCAAGCTGCAGTGCAGAGACAATGCTGTACACGGTGCTTTGGGAAAATAGCATGATAAGAACTTAGTGAGGGGATTTAAAGGTCTTCCAAACCTGCATTTTCAAAAAGGGGAATGTCTTATCTCAATGGGTGTTTTGGAACAGGGGGAATGAAGGATCTAATCCAGTGAAGTGTAATGTCAGTGAGGGCAAATTAAGTCTGCATTTGGATACAAAACCTCTTTCAGAGGATAATTTGAGTATTTAAAAAAAATTGTTGTGCACGTCTGTACAGCAAAGAAAGTGGGTGATGATGGGGCTCACTACTGACTTTGGCAGGTTTTGACATGGGTACAGGTAAGGAACAAACCCTCACAGTGCCCTCTGTTTTCCCTGTATCAGCTTCAGTTTGAAGATCCCCACAGGGCTTGTAACTCCAGTTCCCCTTTGGCAGCCAGCTCAAGATGCAGAAAACCTCAGCTCCTGGTAGATCCTAAACACAGCTCAATATGGCATTACTGCCTGGGGTAACTTTTGGTTTAGATGTTTTATTTCAATAAGGAGGTCTTCAGACAGTGTTAAATGACAGATGATGTAATTTTTTGAATGTGAGGTTCATCTGAATTTTATTTTCTGATGTTTTGTCTCATTGGCTTGATGTCTCTCTATTATGCACACACCTCTGGAGATGTTGCTGGCAATGATTATGCACAGCATTGAGTTAGTGAATAAAACCACTCCAGGAACTGCTTTACAGATCACAGTATTGTTTTCCCTATAATTGTCCCACAAACGGTGGAAGTTATATGGAGAGAGCAGTGTGCTCTGACAGATTGCATATTTCTGCAGTCTGCATCAGATCTCACTTTGGCTTCTGAGACTTATTTCTGATGGTTCTTGGGGATTTAACTTTAAGACCAATGTATTTTAGTAACCATATACTCTCTGCTGTTCATGTCATCCGGCAGCAACTGAGGATGAGCTGTCTCCTTAATATGGATGAGACACCAATTTATCTAAGTTATCACCTCCCAATCTCTCATACATCTTTGCTGTTAACTGCTGTGTTTCTGACATCTATACCCAAACTATCTGCAACTTCTTCTCCTTCAATTGAAACTATAAGTAATTTTTTGGCTGAAAGTTCTTCTTATGTATATAATGTATTCTTCATCCGTCTCCCAGCTTGAATTCAGCCATGAGGTGACGATATCAGACTCTGGACACTGCATTTTAAACCCACAACTCTGCATAGATCCACACAGCACACTAAATCAGAAGTCAGGGTGTCTTTCAAGCATCTGAAAATATATGACTGAATTAACATGTTCCAGGATCACTTTGAGCAGCACTGCAGCCCCGTTGTGTACAGCCCCAGCATTTGACTGCAGAGTCAGCAATACTTTCCCCCTTCCTGATGCACTCCCAAACCAGCAAAACTTAGCTTTACTCCCGGTATTCTCTTTATAGAAGGTCCCAGTGGTATTATGTATCAAATAAAGGTCTCATTACTTAGATTCTGGTTCCTCTATGCCATTGCTCTCATTAATCATCCTGTTCTTCAAGCCGGTACTACAGGCCATTAGAACTGTCTGGCTCCCCACCCCTAAATTAGAGATTCCCTCCCCTGCAGTCCCCTGCGCCTCTGTGCTGCAGGGGCCACCAGCCTCAGGGGACAGTGCTGGATGGCTGGGGGCCTCTTGGCCATCAGCTCTGGTCTCTGGTCTCCCCTCTCTGCCCAACCTCATTTCAGGGCACCTGGGGATGCTCCTGCTGCAGTTTTGTTCTTCAGAGCAGCCCCCTCCCAGGTGAAAGGGAAAACTTGGGTTCTGTTAATTTAATCCCTGACTTCCTTCTAAAAATTTTTGTGAACCGTAAGGACAGGGAATCATCTCCTTGTTCCCCATTCGAGTTCCCATTGGATTTTGTTTCCAGGGACCTCCAAGGTCTGGCACAGACATCACCTCAGAGCTTCACAGTCTGCATTTCCTGCACGCAGAAGGGCTGCAACCCCTGCCACCCTCCCACACAGCCACGCTGCTGTTTGCAGGGTGGGACCCAGGAAATTTGCCACTTTCTCCAGGTAATATATTTTTTAGAACCACAGACGACTTGCTTAAAGCCCTGGAATGAGATTCTCTTTGTGCTAAGGATGAAATGCAAAAAGGCAGAAGAGCAGGAGAGTGCAGATCTCCCCTCAGCTCTATGAATTCACCAAATCCAATGGTTTATTCATTTTAATTAGCCCTGGAATTCATATATAAGTGCATATATTTATATATATGAATTCATATAATGACACATAATTAATCTAGAGTTTGGCATTTCTGAACAGGTAATTAAAATAGTTCATTGTTGATTAATCACTTGCAAAATAAATTATTAGCAATATCACCGTTAGCGTTATGTTTATTACTACAATTTAGAGAAATTAAGGCAGTTCACTTACATTAAATTAAACATGAAAGCACAGATGTAATATACCCTAGGCAATATCTACTTACTCGGAGAACAAATGTGATGTGTGCGTTACAGTACATTTGCTAGGTCATACATCTTGGATGGCCTCTTCATGTCACCACCAGAAACCTAATGCCGACACATAGACCATTCCCATCGCTTTCCGTAAATATAAAAATAGGATCTGCTGGACTGTAGCACTGGCTCTGCACTGCAGTGTGCTCCAGGCAGCTCAGGCAGAAATGAGGATGCTGAAGGGAGCCTGGACCTGCCCGGGATGGAGGGAGGCTCTGCAGGAGCCTCTCGACCAGGGCAGCAGGGAGCTAAAAGGGGACATGAAAGGCCACACCAAATTCATAGAATCATGGAATGGTTTGGGTTGGAAGGCACTTTAAAGATTATCTATTCCAAACCCCACCCTCCGCCCCCAAACACATTAGTGGGAAATAAAATCAAATTCTTCCCTCCTCAGCCGGACCCTGGGCCACCATTATGAGCCAGATTATAGCTAAATTGCTCAGAAACGGGATAAATCTCAGCCCAGCTCTACGAGGTGCTAAAGGCTTAAACGGATCATTTCAGTAAAAGTTGAATTTGATTTTAAGCAGCTCTCTGCTGGGGTAGGGAGAGATTTTGTCCTGTGGGGAAATAGGTATCACTTGCTTTTGACAACTGTTTTTTTTTTCTGGAGGGAATTCAGCCTGAAGTCTAAGGGAGCAATAGGGAGAAGCCAGTAGAAATGAAGAGGTTACAGATCACCTCACGACTTATTTTTTGGATCTGTCTCCCTGTGATTTTATAGCTATGGGAAATAATCTATAATTAGGTATATAAAATAGCTCTCTGATCTCTTTGCTTCTGGCCCAAAAGAGCACAAAATTGATAACTCAATTATCGCTGCTGGAAATACAAATAAATTAAAAGCACCTGGTAGGAGGAACTCTAAGGGAAGGACACCCGTGCAGCAGAGCAGATATGTAGTGCTCTTTAATTGTGAATTCAGAGGCAATTAAAGCCCTGGGGCTGGAACAAGGGTGAGGGAGACTGAGCTCTTCTTTCTCAGACACACGGGACAGTCACAATCAGTGTGATGGTGATACTACCTTCTCAGCACAAGAGACATGCCACGGGAAAGCTTTGGAAGTGGCGACATTTTTCTGGAAGAGAGGGCCCTGTTGAATGGCCAGTGAGCTTAACTTAGTTATGGGGTGAGGAAAAGCAGGTTTGGGTTTTAACAGCTTTCAGCATAAAAAAATAATTAGTGCCTAATCCTGTCACCAGCAAATTCGTGAGAGTTTTTGTTCTGAGTTTACAAGCAGAGCAATGTGGGATATTGAGGGTCTTCTTCACTTTTTGCCAAGTCATCTAGCACTGACAAAAACCTCTCTCTCCACTGAGGCTTGTTTTTAATGACTCCTGTGCTGAATTAACAATCGACACCGGTGTGACAATGACAAGAGTCACTAATGACCACTCTGTTTGTCTAAGCCACATGCTGAGCACTGATTTCAGTCCCTGCCACAGACTCTCTCTGCAAAAAGGCTTCTGGGCAGTTTTATGCAATTTAAGATGTGTAGGATGAGCTGGCCTGTCCATCTCTGCTCCACGTATATTCTGCTGCTTGGAAGTGTCCTTGAGTCACCAGCAAGCACCTGTAGAGGAGTGTGACCTGGACTGATGTGAGGAGCAGGAGGAGAAAAGCCTTTGAAATTGCGTGTAACCAATTCTAATGACCCACACAGTAACCACTGAAATTGTGTTTAAACAATCTGCCCTTTGATGCATTCTCTGCCAGATGTGAAGGGCAAGTGCAGTTTTGTGGAAAAGTCTGGTTTTATTAGGCAACACATTCTGTGACCCCATGGAGAGCACGTGATGGTGCTGGTACATGGAATATATGCAGGTATTATTTGAGAAAGGAAAGAAAGAGGACTCCAGACAATCCCCCAACTTTGGTCCCAAATCATTCCACCATATCACATGGAAAAGGACATTTTTACCCATCAGCTTGTTTCTTGGATGAAGGAGGGCATTGCTTTACCTTTTTGTGTAGCGCCACGGCACAAGTTGAGTGATGCAAAACCCAGCTGGGGTCACACACACCCTGTGACGGCCGTGCCAGGGAGGAGGCAGCACCTGGGGAAGGTGCCAGCTCCTCCCATGCCAGGCACTGTTCCTCCTGCCCACCCTGTCCATAGGTATGTGCTGCTCTTCTGCCAGAGCAAACCAGGGCAGCACAATAATATTCACTTTCTGAATATGACAAGTTCTTATTTAGCCAGCAGTTCTGCCCCTGAAGAAGCCGAATGCACATCACCCTTCCTGTGCCCATTGCATGAGGCAGGTGTTAGAGTAATTCCGTCTGAAAGCTTTTAGTTCCCGTAACTGATGATTTATATTTGTGCTGTAATAGCCAGATATGGCAATAATGGTAAGGATTTAATTGTTTTAATGAAAGTAGCTTTTTCTGCATTCGAATCAATTTGCTAAGTTTGGATGATGGAAGATAAGGCTGGATTTGGCTTTGCTTTTTTGTGTGCCCTGAACAAAAAGGTACAAGCTATTTCAAAAGAACTAGCTTAGCATAGTGAAACTTTTAATAAGCAATATCTGCAAAACTAATGGCAATAGGAACAGCCCAACCTGAAGGAAACAGATTTTACAGGAATTACAGTCTCGTTGTCACATTTGTAAAAGGGACACATGCATTTTTCAGATCTTTGCACATTAATGGCTGTATTTGATTCAAAATACAGTCAGTGAACCCTCAGTAAATGGAATTAAATGGTATGTGTCTGATTTGAGTGTGACAATCCAGCAATTGTTTCTTGTTTGAATTACTACCTGCGTGGCTGGGCACAGCGGTAATTGAAACTATAATGTTTCATTCCTCTTTAGGTATAATTTATCTGAAAAGTTCATTCACTGCTATTCTGTTCTTCTTCCTAAAACCTCTCCATTTACCATTACCGTGCTCCCAGGGGCTGCATCCTTGCTGTGTGCCCAGATTTTGACCTGGTTTGGGGCTCAACAATTCAAGCACAAGAACAACCTGTGATTCCCTGGACCAGCCCCATCTCCCCTCTCTTGCCCTGGCACGGGCAGCTGTCCAGAGGTTCAGCTTCTGCACAGGGCACTATTTATCCAGCCACAGGTCTCTGCTTTACCTTTGCCTGAGAGGTCAGGTCAGCATATCCTTACAGGGTTCCCCGAATTCCCCTTCAAAGCCAAGAATTTGCCGTGGCTTTGAGAACATCTTATTTTGTGTGACATTGGTGCAGGGCCTGAACCTGCTTGTACAGTGATAGCTGTAAATGGAGAGGTAGCAAACCTTACCCTTCCTTCCATCTGAGCCTTGTTTGGTTGCTTTATGTGGTTCTTACACACTGTGCAGAGGTGGCTGTGGCAGTGCTGTGCATCTGCTAGGAGCAACAAATAGATTACCTTACTCTTGACACTCCCCATTTACAAGCAATTTCCAGTCTGTTTTCACCCAATATTGATAAACAGAAGAAAACGTAACATATTTTATTCACCCATAAAGTCTGACATTTCCAAAGATGGAATCAAATTATCCTCCTCATCTGTCTGCAGATTGCTGGGTTGCTTGCTAGGTACAACTTTATGCCTGCAGAGTGAAAACACCTAGTAATGGCACCTAATTTCAGAGATTCCAGAATGAGCTGGTCTAGGACAAAGAGGGTTATTTTGCTTACAAATAATGTGTACCACAAAGCCAGACTCTGTGTCCCAGGATGATAACACTTCTTTCTCCCATGGGACTAGGCTGGAAATCCCTGAGAAGCCTTTGTCAGCAGTGGGGCAAGTTCTTGGCATTGGCATTTCTACAAAGGCATTTGCGTCTTCTTGAGTTGCTGCCACTGCCTGTGATTTGGTTATGATTCAGAGTGATGAAGATTGGATTTTGTCCTTGCTTTTGGGGTGATTTGGATGAAAATTCTGTGTGCACATTGTCTGAGAACGTGCGGGTGTTATGAGGAATTGTAGGGAGAGGCAGAGCCTTCCACTGCCCGCAGACACAGAAGGGTGGAAGGAAGAACAAAGAGGAGATCATAGGAAAGAAGATAATGAGCTTTAAAAGGTAATTAAAGCTGCTGGTTCCCAAACACCACAGCACTCATGGCTGAGCTGGTGAGCTCAGGGGAAAGCCAAGTGCTGGAGTAAAGCTGTCAGCTGAGAGGGGGTTGCAAATCTGGAAAGTGCCACTGCAGGGAGGGTCCTCAGCACCTCCAAGCCCCAGGGCTGGTCCCTCTCTCTGGGCACAAGATGCTTATCCTCTGGGATGCATTCATGGCACTGATCTGCCAACCTTCACCTCCACCAGGGGATCCTGGGACCTTGACAAAGCATTTGGGTTTGAGATTAGGCTGAGCTAAGATGGGTGGGGAAAAGCAATGAGCAAGGACAGATTGACATGTAAATGTGTCAGGAGACTGGCAGCCCATGAAGAGAAAGCTGGGAAAAGGAAGGGATGGGGATGGAATGAGTTGAAGCACCTGGAGGGCAAGTGCTGAGATGAGAACATGTCACCCAAAGGCAGAGGACAGTTCCTCCCTGAGGAATTCTCAGTTTCTCTCACAGCACCAGGAGGACCCCTTGGTCCCTGTGGTGATCACAGATCAGTGAAAAGAATTCCGCTTGCCTTAGAAGGGCCCAAAGGCTCTGGAATTTTCCCATCCAAAGCCGGTGGTGTCACATCCACCAGCACAGGGAAGCACAGGGCCCTCAGTGGGCTAGAACTGTGCTAGGCAGAAGGAGAAATTCCTACCCAGACTCTGTCACTATTCTCTATATCCAAATCCTCAGCAGCAAAAGCAGTATGTACCAGCTGCCTCCAATGGGAATTTCACCCAAAATTAGACCTCCAGAGTCAGTGTACAATGTTCTCCCACTCCTTTAATAATTTCATACACAAACCATTTCATACACACACTCTTTGTTATGGGGTTGTACTTCTCCATGCCTGGAGTCACAACCATACCAATTAAAACCAGTCCCTTGTTTTTCAAGTTTACTTACTAAATATTGTGATTCTTTTTTTGCTTGCCTTAGAATGAAGGACAAATAATTAGAGCAAGTGACTGCATTTCTCAAAATAAATCTGGGATTTGTAAGTGCCAGGGGATGTTGGCAGTGCTGGAAGGGAAAGGTAATTGACATTCTCTTAGGGAAACCTCTTCAAAAATTTGGGTCCTGGTTGCTTTGAATTTATTGTCAGTGTTACAATACAGGCAGGGAAGATGATAATCCTTGCAAACAAATGAACAATGCAATGAAAAGCAGCCAAAGCAGACGTTCAGCCCTGTGTGTCTGATGGCCGTGACCTGGCTGATCTTCCAGCACTTTTTTACAAACCATGATGTTAGGGCATTACAATTCAAAGAGGAAGAGCCCACAGAATTTTTCTAAATGAAACCGAAAGGTCTCAGCAGGAAACCCAGGATCCATCAGGTGAAGCCCAGGAGAGGCTGAGTGCTTGTCTGTCCCTGGGGTCCTGTCCCTTGTGGCTGCCTGGGGCAATGGCTGCTCCAGGGTGTCCCAAAATGCTGCAGAGAACTCCCTCAGTGGTACACAGTGCTGATCAACTGCAGGCTCCCCTGGGCTTGCCAGGATTTCCAGAGAAATGATAGAGAGAATTCATGTGGCATTCCACACCCCAGAATGGTGAGAGGAGAGCCTGTCTGCTCCCCAGCCCACATGCCATAGATAAATAAATATATATGATATATGTATATATATATATATATGCACCCACTCTGCTGCAAATGTGGTCTATATGTGCCAGGTGCACGTTGATTAACCCTTGCCTGGGTCACTGTCCTCTTGCAACAAAATGTGCATTAAATGATACCCTCGGGACATGAGTTGGCACCAGCCTATTGGCATCAAAGGGCAGCTTTGATGTCCTGCAGTTGGGACATTTCCAAAAGGGAATAAATTATTGTCTCTTATCCCAGTTCCCCTGTTGCAAACTGTTCAGTTTTTCTGAGAGGGACACTCGCTGTCAGCACTTGCACCGGGGCTTTGCAGTCCCTGGAATCCAGCCTTCCTGGGATGTTTTGCTCCCAGCTGGGTTGAAGCAAAGGCTCAGCTCATTCATCTGAATTTACAAAAGCACTTGCAGTGCCCTGAGCACCAAACTGTTGCAAAATTAATTAAAGAAAATAAAAACCAAAATCCAGGTTAAAACTGAGCAGCCCACCAAAACAGAGCCCCAGCAACCTCGTGCTGTTGGATCCTACACTCTTGCAGCACTGGGGACTGGGGAGGAGGTTTGCAGGGTATGGGTTTGCAGTGACCTTGGGACAGGCTGGGTACAGAGCAGTGCTCAGGGCTGTAAAACCTTGTAGCAATTCTAGCTCCCCTTTCCCCACCTGGAATGGGTTTTGAGGAGTTTTCCAGTGACTTCCCTCCATCTGCTCACTTACTAGGGGCAGAAAACAGCCTCTCCCCTCACCTACTCCCTGCCCCAGACTTCACAAGCCTTTGACATTAACACGCCTTGACCACTCACGACCTGGGGGAACAGCACACCTCATTTCCACCCGGCAGCTCTCTTTTCTCATTCAGTGATTTTGTAAAAGGACACCTCCCAACTTCCCCTCCTTGCACCCCTGCTTCCAAATTACAATTGTGTGTCTTGTGGTTTAGCTGCCGCCGAGAGCGCAGCAGCTATGGTGCATTTAAATAGCTGATTTTTTCAGGATCTGATTCAGGTCTTGCCTCCAGTGATATCAGCCTGGCTGCTGCAGTGGGAACACTGTGTTAAATGTGTTGAAGTGAAGGAGAAAAATACTTGGGAGCATCAGGTGCAGTGCAGGGACAAGGCTGGCAAGCCTTGGTTCCCCTCCACCCATGCTGCCCTGGTCTGCCTAAATTTGGTGTATGTCCTGAAGCCTAAGCAATGTCTGCCCTCCCGGGCTGCTGAGTTTCTGCCTGGAGAGGAGAAGCAGGCTCATCCCCAGGGGTGTCACGGACACCGTGCTTTGCCTCCTGCCCAAATGCCAAGGTGCTGCCGTGATACCGTGCCCATATGCCTGGATATTTTTCCATACTCCTGGAGCGCACATGGACTTGTGACCTTCCTGAGCACCATCCCCTTGGCCTGAGAACAGGAAACACTAAGAATTTTCGGGTGCAGCTAAATGTCTCCACAGGGCTGAGCAGGGGAGGGCAGACAGAGGGTTTATCAGTGCCAAGGAGAAGGTCATATCCAGATGCTTTCACCTGACCTGAGTCAAGATCCAGAGAAGAGGGGGAGTGCAGCACTTCAGGTGCAGCTGGTCCCCAGGACCCTCCATGACATTGTAGTCCCCAGTGTGATTTGGAAATGCAATGAAATTATGATTTATAAAGTAAATTAATATTTGAATTAGATTTTAAATTAGAGGAAAAAAATCTAAAAAGAGCCTGGAAAGCACTTAATTTCTGGTTATTTGCAAGCACTTATCCCACGGAAAGGTGTCTGTGGGGATCCAGGCATAGGGCAGGACATCTCTAGCAACATTTATCTACAGCTGTAAAGATTACCTTGAGACCCTCAGAAAGCTACAGGCACCACGGGCTCCTGCTCCTGGCTGTGAGCAGGAAAGGACTTACCCAGCAGTGCAAATCCTGCCCAAATTACTGAGAGATTTGTGCAGTTGGGCCAAGCCAAAGCCAGGGAAGGAGCAGAGTAACCTGTGATGGGACAGAACTGCGGTGCTCCCAACCCATCTGCAGCCTGGACACACTGGGCACTGCTGTCCATGGAGCCACCACAGCTGTCACCACAGGCCACACGGGTCCTGTGGTGGCTGCGCTGGCTGGGGTCTGGCCACCACATGCTCACACGTAATTCCTGACCTCAAGCCAAGAGTATAATTCTTTCTGCCACATCTGACATTTAGCTATACAGCGATCCTTGCCAGGAAATTGCCATCATTTCAGTTCTGCTCCCAGCTACCCTTCTGATTTATATTTTTGTTTTTTTTCCAATTTTTCTGACTTGTTTTGGTAGGGTGGACAAAATGTTCTCACTCAAGACAGATGACAGTTTGCCGATAAGAGGAGCAACTTATCACCAACAGCTCCGATTCTTTCTCAAATGCTTAGTCTGTTGGAACAGCTTTAAAGTCGAATGTGATATCACAGGTTAGCTCCAAATCTGCTTCCCCTCCTGTATTTCATACTTTATGGCTCCAAGCATCACTCCTTTTAAAACAAAACATTTCAATCTTTTTGAGATCATCATTGCTTTTCTTCCTTTCCCCCCTTCCCTCTTCTTAATATAACTATTTTAAAAATTCTTTTCTTATGGTGAATAAACACCATAGATGAGTGACCTCTTGGAAGCTTGATGTCCTTGAGTCTAACTTTAGAAATCATTTGTCACAGGCACAGAAATGTGCACTGCAATCAGAATTAGCTGCCAGAATTTTTTTTTCAAACAATGATATTGTAATTTGAGTGGCATTCTTGATAATAGTTCAAGTTCTCCAGCCTTCTCCCCATGCCCCAGCAAATTGTGCACTAACAAATAAAATGCCTGTTTTATTCTGATTTTAAAAAACGTGGTTTTTTACTATTTATCATATGAAAAATAAATGAGGGGGAAAAGAGAGACATGGAAGTTGAACAGATTTCAGCTCTGGAGATAAGCCCAGTAGGCTAAGAGGCTATTATACAGTTGGGTTTAGTTCAGCAAAAACAGGACATTCTACAAGAACTGGGTGAATAATTTGCAATTAGTAATTTGGGACAGAAAAATCCAGGTTATTTTGAAACTTGCAGCTTTATGGAGTGAAATGCCCTCTTCTGCTTTTGATTTGCATGCTACCAAAGCACAGTGTACTCTGACCAGTGCTTTCACTCCTTGAAATTGTAGATTTTGTAGCAAAATTACGTTTGATCTGCAAATGCATAATTTCCGTGCGACTGTTTATGGCTGCATTGGTGCCTTGCACAGGACACAGGATGCACTGTAGTCTGTGAAGGGACAAACCCCATGGCACAGATCCTGTATCGATCCATGGGCAGCTCCACTGGATTGCTCCCTCTTCCCTCCATTAAATAGTTTCAATTTTTATACATCAGCACAACCCTGTCACTGGAACCACCCCATGAGTCTGCAGGTACCAGAGTCACGAAGAGATCCCTGCTGGGGTACCAGGACGTGGGCTGCAGGACAGCAGGGAGGGGCAGGGGACATCATCCGTCTTGGGTGCAGGGTCAGTCCTTGTACCGCAGAAAGGTCCTGAAATCCTTTCAGGAACTCCCACCCCTGTTCAGAGTGATTCCTGGTGGGTTTGCATCACCCCAGGCTACACAGGCTTGGAAGGGCAAATTCCTGATCTCTGGGTTTGGGTCATAGGTGAGAGCTGTACAGGGAACTTGCTTGAATTGAAACATCTCTTGTGAAAAGCCTCTGGATTTGTAGCATTATCTGAGATCAGGAGAAAAGGTCGATGTGCTGAAATTAGGGTTGCTGAAGCTGCTGCACGGTGGTTGCTCAGAGGTCAGGTCTCTTGGAGGATTTTGGCAGCCCATTTTGAAATCTTGAAAGGCATTTTTGGGACTCCAAACACAGCTGCCAGGCTCCCTGGCTAATCACATCACTGCAGACCCTCTCAGGTGTGTCTGGAAGGAAGATGTTCAGTGAAAAGCAAAGCTGCCTGACCCCACTGACCACATAGGGCCAGGGGAGGGTTCATTTCCCAGACGTGCAAGAGCATCGCTCCAAGACGTGTCTCCAAAGTGACTGCACCTGAACAGCACTAACCTCTCCCAAAGGGGATTCCACAGCTGTGCCCTGGGTGGTGCAGAGCAGGGCTGAGCATCCTGGAAGACACAGAATGGGTGTATCCTGCCATGGCAATGACCTTGCACAGCACCAGCAAACCTCTCCCAAGGTCAAATCCCCCCAAGCAGCACAATGGAACCTCCTGGGATCCCTAAGACTAAGAAAGCTTGAAATTCAAGTCTAAACACATGTATAGCCAACAAGGTGCCTCTTTAACTCCCAGCTGTTACCTGGGAATAGAGCACGTGGTGTCTTTTAAGAGCACAGCTTCATTTTCCCTGTGATTGAGCCCCTCCATTGCTGGCAGCTCCCCCTGTGACTTCCCGGGCTCTGCGTGTGCAGAAGGAATTGAAGGAGACACTTTCACATCTCTGTGTGATGGAGTTATCCTCCTTCTGGTAAATAAATGCCCCTGAGTGCACTTCTACCCTGTATCTGAAGAGGAGGCACCGTGTGCCCAGCTCTTACAATATTTCATCTTCCTGGAGGGAAAATATGATAGGAAAAGCCTAAAAATTAAAAAAAGACAGAGTGAGCAGCCATACCTAACACCTTTTTCAGCACAAGCCACCCAATTATTTTCCTTTCTCTGGCTATTTTAATTTTAAAGCTTCCTCCGAATGTAGGTCCCAGGTCAGGGAAGCATTAAGGCACTCCTGAAATACTTTGACTTTAAACCATATCCCATGGAAAGGACACTAATCATCTCTTGCATCTTCAACTAAAGATACAGTATTTTATCTGGGATCCTGAGTGTGCCTATAAATATCAGCCAGGGAAGTGCTCAATCCATTACAGAAATGGGTAACCTAAATCATGGAGCTGACCAGGGCTCACCCGTGGTTAATCTTTATAAAGGGAGGGAGCTGAACCAAAATCTGTGTATAACTGAGACGGCACGAGGTTCAGAGAATATATACAGTGCAAACAGCAGCAAAAAGTGTTCCCATAAAGATGTCCAGAATAATCCCGTCTTCTCCAGGTTGTCTCACAGTCCCCTGGGCACCTTGGGAGAGAGGTACCTGCACAAGCGGGCAGAGATGGCTGTGCCAGAGGTGTGTGGGTAGAGCACACATCTCGAAGTGACCCTTTAAAAAATATGATGAGCAAAAGCCTATTTCTCAGCCCTTTTGATGATGGTGAGTGCTGGGCGGGTGACCACAGTGCAGGGAAAGCAGGTGACCTGCTTGCTAATTTACTGTATCTAGACCGCAGGCGTAGACCTCCTGAAATGCAACCAAATTCAAAACCCAATGGGATTTCCAATATTTTGATTTTTATAGCATTTTTCTTGCTTTTTCTTTTCTTTAAAACATAGCTTTTTCAAGGTACTGCTCCCTCAGAGAAGGCAAACCTGTGCAACAGCCCCAGACGAGCCTTCGATGAAGCAGAGTGGGCTGTGGGTTGGGCTGAAGAGGAGACCTTCCTTCTTGCCCGAGCACAACCTGGGGTCCCTCTGCAAAATCCAGGGCAGGTCCTCAACTGCAAAGGCTATTCCCAGGAACATGGTGGGAGGGATGATACCAGCCCTTACGGCACGGTACGCTGCTCCATGTGTTATTAGAGTCATTTGTTGTGGTTAGTGAGCAAAACCACCCAAGCTCATTTCTGTTCTATTAGAGGAGGGAAAAAAGGGAATAGAATAACTCATTTCAAGGTAATTTTCTGGGGATTTCGTGTATGATCGAGGGGGTCTGTAAAAAATAGGAATACAGTTGCAGACATTTAATGCAGCTCTTCAGAGAAAAGTATCACAAAGTTACAAACATTGACCAAATGAGCCCAACATTTGTTGTTTAAATGCATTTTGCCCGTCTACAGATCACAAACTGCCCCACTTCTGTCTAACTAGACCAGAAGCTTCTTTTCTGGGTAGTTCGATGGCTTTTTTATCAAATCTTAGAGGAATGTCACTGCACTGGCTGGAGGCTCCTTGGTAAGGATTTGGTTCTGGGGTTTAGCACATGCAGATTGTGATCCTCCCCCCTCATCAGCCACAATTCTCTTCCCTGTTCCCCACGTCTTTGGGGGAGTGTGAGGAGATCTGAGATGGGCAAGGCCCCCTTCCCAAGGGACATGGAGCCCAAGGGTCCCTACAATGGGGACATAAATTTCCAAACCATCACCGGAGGACAGCCATGTCCCATAAAGCGCTGGCTGCTCTTAGGAGCGAACTGGAGATTTCTCCTGCTAATTATAAAAATGGCAGACAAAACCCTGCACGATATGATTTCTTACATTAAACAAATTTTATGGCAGAGAAGACTTTTAGTGGCACTATTTGCAGACCTGGCCTTTTGCCAGCTCCCTGTCATTAAATCCACCGATCTTAAGTATCAGCTGCACTTATTCCGAGGGGCTATAAATAAATGCTTGAAGCCCATTAAAGGAACCAGCTTCCTTGAACTGTTTGTCAAGCCTGGACAGAGTGACATCGCCAGCATTTGGCTGGCTCTGGTTGGTGCTGGGCACGTCTTGGGACAGAACTTTCACATGCCCACAGATTTATCTTTAACACTGCTGAATATACAAGACTTTTTAATTAAAAGAAAATTTCCCTTCACAGTGTCAACAAATAATTCTGGATCTGACCACATGCGTGAAGCATGAAACTGTTTAACCTTTGCTAGCTGGAAGGGTTAAAAATGAACAGGAAATTGGGAGGGGGTAAGAAATGGAGCTGATATTCTATAAGACAAGGAGGTGTTTTGATGTAAAATACAGAGAAGTCATTTATCAGTCACACTCACACTCAGGGTTGCCACCATTGTGGCTCTCCTCTGGGATTTGCCTGGCAAAAATCTGGGCTATGGGTGCCTACCACTACTCTGAGAAGCCCATGGACTGCAGACAGGATGTTCCAGGATTCAGCAGCCACACTCTGTGTCGCTGGTGCAGCTCCTATGAAAAATGGGTAGCAGCACTAATGTGTGGTTAATGACCCGTGGTTCAGAAATGACTAAGATGCAGGAATTAAATTTACAATCAACTTCCTTCTTTTTTTTTTTTTTTTTTGGCTCTGAAACCTTGAAACCAAAGTTCCTAATCAGAAAAGTCCATGAAAGTCCCTGTCCCCTCCCAGGCAGGGCAGGTGACTGCAGGCAGCTGCAGTTTTGAAGCTGGGTCCTGTCACCGTGCCAGGCGTGACACGGGGCTGCTTCAGTGGCAGGGTAAATTGATGACACAATCTCAGGAGAGCTCACTAGTTGATGCCAGGTTTATTTTTGTAAGTGCAAACTAATGAAATTTAGGGGTTTTAATAAAAAAGAAAAAATAAAAAAAAAAAAGAAAAAAGGTAGAAGCTACAATTTATAAATGAAATTCATTACAGAGCAGAGCAGCAAGCACATTAAGGAAACGAGCAGCTCAGGCTTTTACCCAGAACAGCTCCCACGTTTTTTGGCAAGAGGCAGGGAGCCCCACTTTGTCCCAGGGAAGCTGCTGGCTCTGCACAAACAATGGCCCAGGGCTGTGAGGAAGCTGGGGCTGTGCAGGGTCCCAGCAGACACCACACCATCCTGGGCTCAAACAGGGGAGAAACCACCCTGAGGGGTTTAGGATGATGCTTGTCCTGCAGCAGGACCTCGACTATAGACCAATTATCCCTTTCCTGTTCCCACAGCTCTCAGCCGGGGTGGAGCTTGTCGTGTTCTGAATTTCAAAAGGTAGCAAAGAAATTGTTTAAAAAGCAGTGAAAAGGAAGGAAAAGTAACCATAAACCCACAGCAGAGGTGTCCCAGAAAATGAAGGTGAGTATCCAGGAGGAGAGAAAAAGACAACCTTGAACATCTCCCGACAGGAAGGATGTGTAATTCAGAGCAACCTGGGGGCATTTTGTGGCTTTTTTCTTTTAAAGACTTTCTGCTCTCTTCTCCTGTACTTCACTGCTCGTCCAGTCACAGATTTTCCCCTGAATATTGTGATGGATTAAAGAAGATGGAGGGGACTGTTTTCAGGAGCAGGGATAGGCACGTTCTCAGGAACAGAGCTCAGCTGTGGCCAGATCTAGATAACTGCTGTGGTTTGATCTTTTCCAACATGAATGATTCTGTGATTCTATGTTATGGGGTCAGTACAGCTTGTCCTAAACTGGATTCAAGCTAACACAACTTTGGAGCATGTGCCACAGGCAGGAGATGAGGAGGTGAGAGGAAACCTTCAGATCTCCAGCACTCTCTTTTGCCTTAGCCATCTGGGTTCACAAAACCTCAGGAAATCCCCTGGGGACCAACAGGCAAGTGAGGTTATTTCCCAGATTTGATGTTTCTGTGGCAGCCCAGTGAAAGTGCTTCTGTGGGCCTGGGTAAAGTTGAGAGGAACAGGGAAAGTGGCTGCCAGAAGAAATCGGAAGGTTGGAGACTGTCTGAAGCAGAATGATGACGGATTGTTTCTTGACTCATTCTGCATCCTCTGCTGTAATGACCCTGAAATCCACCTGTGTTGCAACTGGCAGCGTTTGGGCTGAGGTTTTCCCTTCTACTGTGCCAGCTATTTGGGCTGGTGACCTTTCTGGAAGGAAGGGCACTTGTACTGGACGAGCAGGAGCAGGCACTGGAGAGTGCAAGAAAGCACAGAAACCATTCAGTATCCATCCCCATCCCTTGTCCATGTAAGAAATGAAGCTAATGAGAAAAGAACTAATGAACACACCTGGAGAAGTGAGAAGAACATTAATTGCCTGTACAGCAGTGCAAGAGTCTGAGCAACACAAAAGCTGGGAACAACTAATTTATGAGTACAAATTCTATTTGGAGAGCATGAATTAAGCTTAGGGAGAAAAATTCATGTGTCTGGAATATTAAAATCAATAGTTTAAACCTCTTTAGAAAGAATTGAGTGGGCAAAGAAGGTGCAGGAAGGATAGGCAATATCAGAAGTGACATTGCTGAGTTCCCAGCACCACTAGAAATTGAAGAGAAAGTGACCTGAAATACAAGTAAAAGCTAAAAGGAGATGTTTCTCTAGGCTATCAACTCACTAGAAAGCAGGGACTGCTGGCTTCTTAGTCACATACATATTTAAGAAAATTTCCCTATCATGTCCTGGGGAACCTCAACTGGAATTATGTGAACTGGAGTGCTGACAGCGCTGGTTTTGGATTTTCTAAATGTTGTAGAAGAGCGTTTTCCAACCAAAACCAGGAGAATCCTTGGCAGGATCATCTTGACAGCTGGAGAACTGCTTACAGATCCAAAAACTGGCTGCAACCAGCACAGAGGTGACCCCTTTCAATCGTGCGTGCTGGGCACAGACAGAAGAAAGCCTGAGCTGACAGTAGGTCCCTTTGCTTTTCAGTGTTGTAAGGCAGGTCACCTGGAGGATTTTAGAAGAAAATATGAATAATATTTGGCAACTCTTCATTTAAAGAAGCTCGGTCTTCTAGGAAATCTAATAAAACCTCAATATTGGGTTATTCTGCCTAAAAGGTGAAGCTCAAAGAAGAGTGAGAGTAATTAAACTCACGGAAAGGAAGGAAGGGAAAGTGAGTAATAATCAACATAAGCCAGCCCCAAGCAGAAAGCTGTTAGGTGAAACCTGGGGCTTGCAGAGCTGAGGGCAACAGGGAAGTGCTCTTTACATATAAGAGACTAAAAGTAGTTGTCTAGACAGAATAGCAGACATTAAAAAAAGAATGCACAAAAGGCAGACACTAAGTATCTAATTTCTCTATTTTGGGGGGAAAAGAAGCTAAGTGAAATAGCCATGTAATATGATGATGTGGAATATCTTCTGGTCCAACTTAGGATGATAAACAGCTGCTACTACAGCTAGAGGATTTTTTTTATTAGCAGCTCTCAATATTCAGTGGTTGAGAGTTTTAAAATCTGTCCCAGGAGTGCCCCAGGCCAGCACAGAGTTTTCCAGAAGACTGAGGCAGTGTTGACTTTGTGCCAATGCATAAATGTCGATGGGGAGGATGACTTGCGTAATTATAAATCTGATTGTTTGATGTTGATTTTGTGAAAAAATAATGGGAGAGCTGATAAGGGACTTGATTAATAACAATTTAAGGAGAATAATTACAATCAACATGAGTTAATGGAAAATAGATCTTATTAAATGAAATTGATATAATTTTTCAAGAATGTGATTATAGATTTGATTGATTTAGTACATTTCATCAACACTGTTACGTTTGACTTCTGTGAGGCATTTAACTTAATGTTGTCTCATTTATTAGGAAGCTAAAACAATGTAAAATCAACACGGCACGCGCTAAACGGATGAAAACCCTGCTGATATGTTTAAACATATCAGAGGAGCATCCCAAGTGGCTGTATTTCAGTTCATCATTTTTAGCAAACTGTAGAAAATCAAAACTCATTACAATCAGAGTTTGCTGATGAGATTTGGAGTCGGACCACAGCTGGCATGTGGATGCACTTTTCGTCAACCAGATGGAAAGGAACTCCTGTCGGTTTAATGTGGGCGCACACAAAGCCACACTTCTAGGAATCTGGATTTCACTGCGGGGAGGAGAGATCCTCTTACACCATGCTGATAAAATAGTGGAGTGAAATATCTCTGGTGTAACATCGAGTGGGACACTGCAGCTATTTCTGGTGCCTGCGCCTCAAGAAGGATAGTGATGAATGGGAGAGGGCACAAGAGAATGACTGAAGCGTTGCAAAACATGCCTTATAGTGACAGATTCAAGGACCCCAATGCGCTTAGCTTAACAAAGAGAAGGTTAAGGGATAGCTTAATGACAATCCAGATGTATTCAGACAGGGTACAGGGATGCAGAAAGGGAAAGCTCTTCAATCTAACAGACAGAGATAAAAAATCTGGCGACTGGAAGCTGACACTGTTAAATTCAAACTGGGAAGGGTGTACGCTTTTTAAGTGGGAGAAGTAACATAAGAACAACTTCACAACGGGTGATTTCATCATCACTGGCCATTTCAAATTCTTGCTGTGAGTTTTGGCGTTTCTTAAACTGTATCCTGGCTCAACCAAAGATGAATGTGAATTGACACACAGACACTCACACCGCACAGGTGGGATGGACTTGTGGGGGGGTTTAATCATCCTAATAATGAGCATTTAAGCCATCATTCCTAAGCACTGATTGGGACCATTCCGTTTTCCCAGAGTTATTGGTCTAGCCTTGGTAGAGACTCATGCAGACACCTCTGTATTATTGGTGCTTCATCTTTGCCAGTGGAAAGGCTGGAGAGGCACTAGAAAACCCAATAAAACAAACCCAGCCTACATCCCTCTGCTATAAAAAACCCCAAAACACAGTGCCAAAGAAAGCTCAAAGCTGGACCTGCATTTCAGTGGTTCTGTTAAATCCTGCTGCTCTCCATCTGCTTCTGTATTTTGATAGGCTTTTCAGGGAAATGACACATCTGTATTCCTTGAAAGTTGACAAAACTGTGAGTAAAGCTGTGTAGTCTGATAGCAGACTCGACCACACCCAGGAAATCACAGAATGAGAGGGAGCCATGATCTTGTGAGACTTTCAACAGGAGATTCATCACATCTCTTCTCTCTGGTTTGGAAGCTGCTGAAATAGCTCCTTTCATGGAGGAGCTGCAGAACCCTCACTCAGGAAGCACCAGGAGCCACTCATTGATTTCTCCTGGACTGGTCTGCAAGCCCCAGCTGATGTATTAATGTGCTTCCAGATGTACTTGGGACCTAACAGGTATAAAAATGTACATATATAATAATTTTTTTTTTTTGGGGGGGGGAGGAATTGGACATTATTTCTGGGCTATAAAGCTCTGAAAGCAGTGTTCTGAACAAAGTTTTCTTCAAAAAAATACTGTGATTGGTGGAGATGATTAGACAAGAACTCATATCCTAGAGCTGGACAACTAAAGCTGTTTCATAATTGATTTATATATAAGAGACTTTATCTTCTGGTAAGGTCTTTACCTTTAAAAGCGGGTCTTTACCTTATATAAAGGATATAAAAGAGAGGCCATTAGTTATCTTAACTTGTAATGAGATCAGTAGAGAAAGACTTTTAAGCCCTTCCACGGCTTATTCGTGATACCATGGTGGTTCTTCAATAGCAAAATCTATCCAGCTGGAACCATATCTCATCCCTTCTGCCCCCACCGTGGAGCTGTCTGCCCATGCTGAGCACCACCAAGGACTCTGGGTCCTGAGCTGTGCTGGATTTACCTCTGGCACGATTCAAGCCATCACTGCTTCCCCCACCACCTGCCGCCTCTCTGCTGCTGTCACCAGGAGCTGAGAACCACATCTGATAACCCAGATTGTTAATGAGTGGGGAGGAGGCAGCACTGTAGGATGCTGACCTGCCCCCTACATGCCTCTCTACCTCCTGCTTAGGGCAGAGGACATCACTCAGCAATTTCTTCAGTAGTTCCAATTCAGTCTGCCAGAGCCCTCTGCTACAAATGCCACTTAATCCAGCTCCACGTTAGGCAGCCAACAAGATTTCCATTGATTTCAGGTTTTGGCCCAGGAACTGTGCAGATGTTTTTGAACTGAACATCTTAAGCACAACACTTATGTTTTGTCAGAAAAAGCCTGAACCAGCAGAAACTCTTCTATAGTAACATCATTACCATGGAGGCAAACACTGATTTAATGTGGTTCACAACAACAGACCATTTATTTAAATACTTCACCATTTAATTTATTCAGCATTTTGTATTGGAGAGTATTTTCATTAGGATTCCACTGCAAAACCAAAGAAGGCATTAAATCATTTAATATACTGACAGCTTACTTAATTTATTTAAGCACAGGATTCTAATTCAAAATAGCAGACCTTATACAGAAGCCTGTCTTTACAGACCTGGCATACAAGGGCCTATTAATTTCAGGGCAGACTGTTATATGAATTTATTTTGAGATCCCCACTACGTTCTTTCCTGTGGTCAGCAGCCTGCTGTGGTGCTGCACCTGCCAGAGGAACCCTTAGGAATTCCTCCTGGGGCACACCAGACCAGCCCTATGCCTTTTGCTTCTGCTAATGCTGGGGAGCATCCAGCCCTTTGCATTTGTCATCAGGCTTCATTTGGTCCTTGTTGGACCACAGAGCAACCAGCATGGCTGGAGCAGCAGATCAACAGGGAAACAGTGGCAAATGCAGCAAGCCCTGAGGTCGTCAAGGATGTCTTCATTTTAACTCTCCTTTGATTTGAGGATTTAGAAAGTCATAGATTTCAGTGAGATAGATGTAATTTGGAGACTTAGAAGAATTAGAGATTTTAGTAAAATAGATGAATTGGCATTCCGGGCTCTGGAGCACTTGGGGTGATCCAGTGCAATGCACCCCTGTCTTGGTCAGTATTGAATTAACTAGAGACCCTCAGTTCTCCATCTCTGGGGTGATGTGTGATGAGGCTCCAACCAGCTCTGCCCTGGGAGGTGCTGAGCAGCGTCAGGACTGTTCACAGTTGTCACATCAAGGCTCCCACCTCCTGTCTGAAGCAAATCCTCCACTTGGTATTCAGGGTGCTCAGCTCCTTGGGCAGTGAAGCCCTTGTGGCTTATTACTGATGTTCCCAGATCTACCATAATAAATGACAGAGAAGAAAATCATCCCCTATGACAAAGCTCTGGGTGATATTGGGGTCCCTGGTGGCTCCTGGTTTGGCTGCTTTCCAAGATTGGTGTTGAAGCAGAACCTCAGAAACAATAGCACATTTTCAATAGGATGCACAGGACATCATTAATAAACATTAGGGAGCTTGATATGATCAGGCAAAAGCAGTACAATGAAATGAGGTACCAAAAGCAGGATGGAGAGGAGAGGAAGAGACCTGAACAGGGTGTTTAATGACTCACCCAACGGCAAAATGCAGCAGAGAGCAAGGCTGGGATAGAAAACCTTTTAATGAATTCAACATGTGTGCACCCTTTGAAGGCTTAGCTCCCCATTCCCCAGTGGTGTTTGACCCACCTGAAGATATGGATCATGCAGAAAATAATAACCAGTAAGTAATAATAATAGTAATAATGGGAAGAGCAGGACCTTCATCTCCAATTCATATTTATAATCCAGCAAATATCTCACCTAAAGCCAGAAGATTTATGGGTTTGCATCTATAATTAATATCCTTCCTTAAGCAGGAAAGGGTATGTTTTCATACAAATAAATCTGGTGCTCTAGACCTGGATTTTGAAGACTAATATTTAAATCCCCAGCAAGACACAGTTATTGATTGTATAGATGTATACAACAGAGACACGCCATGCACATTTATAGAGATAACATTGTACAGCTATTTTAAAACGAAATAGATAGAGTTTCTCTTTTAAATGCAATAGAAGAAGCTTAATCAGGAAAAGCAGGAAAATGAGGCTTGGTATCTACTCCAAACTGTCCCTGTTTCCCAAAGATTTCTTTTGCATTGGGCCCATTCCTAATAGCAGGGCCATTCCTGGGCGCCAAGAAACATAAAGGGCTTTGAGACAAAGGTAATCGATTTGTTTTAGTTTTATGAGGAAAATAAACAGTTAGGCTGATATAACAGTAAAAGGGTCAGACAGGGTCAGGTGTAATGAAGTGACTCAAAGCAGCTTAGAATTAAAGCACCCTTCCTTTTCTCTGTCCTCCCTGAATACCCCTCCAGGAGTGACACCCGTGTCTGTCCAAAATCACACCTATGGGTGACAGCAAAGCACCAGGTAACAGTCAACCCAGCTCATTTGGGGCTGAGAGCGGGACTTGCCTTGGTCGAAGGTTTACATCTCCAGCAGCATCCACCGAGTGATGGAAACCTCCAACCAAGGCAAATCCTGCCCTTCAGCTCCTTGCTATGACCATGGCATGGACCACAGCCTCTGCATCCTGCCAGGGAGGCTCAGAGGTGCCTGAAATCACCCCTGCAGGGCTGAACTGGCCACTGGTGGTTGGAGACTACCTTTAATGGTCTGTATTTTAAGATTGGAGCTTTGCATCCTCAGCACTAGCTTTTGTCTCGTGGGATAACCACATTGCTGGGCTGTGGAGGGCCAAGACCAGCTTGCCCAGCATCTGGTGGCACTGTCTATACAAAGGGGATCTCTTCACTCTCCGAATATTCTCTGCAACCAGATTTCAAAAGGTTTATTTGTTCTTTTTCATTTCACTTTTGTGAATTGTAATGAGCAAAGTGGAACGTGCTGGGTAAGCAGTCAAGACAAACCCGGAGCAAGTGGGGATTTATCTGAAAAAATATTGAGAATTACTGGAAATATAAGTGTTGGCAGTGTTCCAAGGTCAAGGGTGTAAGCATCACCTCACTTAGTGGTGAACTTACCAATGGAGGTAAAGTACTTCTGCTGTTCTGGATCCAAAGACTAAAGGCACGAACAGAGCAAAGACACTTGTATTTATACTTTCCTGTTTAATGGAGATTTTAGTTAGTCATGTTTAAATACTATTCACTAAAATAAAAAAGCAGCAAGCCTTTATGCACTCAGTCATTTAAGGAGCTCATCAGTGACTGTGTGAGTGCGAGAGCACCGTTCAAACCTCGTGGCAGTGGGTGCCACATGTGGTGAAAGAGTTGCTTCTCCCCAGATTATGGGGTCCCAGAAGAGAGATTATACCCATGGGAAGGACAAGGAGGGAAATGGCAACAAAGGGATGATGAGCCCCAGGCAGGCTGGCTGCACCTTGCTTTGAGGAGTCAGCTCCATCACCCACAGGCTCCATGGACAGGAGATTTTCTTCTTCCTCCAAATGTTACTTTCCAGTGTCAGGAAGCCTCTGTGGAAGGAGGGAAAAGAAGAAGCAAAGCAAACCTAGCAAGCACTGTGCTGCTCCAAAACTTAGGCACTGTGGACAAGCTTTCCCCACAGACCTACTACCTGATGTACTCCCTTATGATTTTTACCCCCATGAAAAAAATGGGCTGTGGGTGCCCAGATATTGCTTTTCTCTGCAGCTGTGCAGGGTAAGAAATTCATGGCTGTTGCTCTGCGAGGCCAGGTACAAGGAGCAGAGGGGCTTGGGAAGCTGCAACCCGTGTGGGGTACTCAGTCAAGGCAGAGCTTTGCTGCAACTTTGTTTTCATGATTTAGCATTCCTGCTGTAAATAATTGATACTAATGTAAGTGAGATAAGAGACAGACTGTCTGTGGGCTGGGAGGAAGTGGATCCTGGTGACATCCACCTGGAAATGTGCTTGCAGATTTATCTGAAATAAAAACGTTGAAAAGCCAAACACAAAATCCAAGAGGTGGTGAGGGAGGAAGGATAGGAAAGGTAACTTGTGGTCCGCTCTGAGCACTCTCATCTCTCTAAGTAAAAGCTACCAATAATAATTTCCTTAACTAGAGTATTACTGCACTAACTAGCACTTTCTCCCTAAACATCACTTTCACACTAGTCCATAAGCCGTGTTCCTGCATTGCCAGAGCTGGGTGGGTGTTAGCAGAATTTAGGAAATTAAAATGCCATTAAGGGGATGCATGGAGCACATCCCTCCTCGTCGGACACTGTGCAGGCAGGAAAATGCCAGGGAGCTCAGCATATTTGATGCCTTTGGCTGAGGTTATTTACAACCAGCTGAGTACCAGGAAGGAGCTCTCCTTCATCTTGGTCTTTGAAACTGGAGAAGGCAAAATTACATCTCTGGTCCTGTGAGTGCAGCCATGAGACAGGCAATGGAGACAATGCTGCTGCATGGAGAAGGGGAGATTTCCCTGCTGGGAAACTTGGAATCCAGCAAATTCCAGAGGTGATTACACTGTATCCATTTCTAAATCCTGATTTTGGGGCTGCTGTTGGCATTTCACATCCTCTGAGGAGTCTGTGCCCGGCGGCAAACCAACATTCACTTCTCCCAGCCTGATGTAATGCCTGTTTTCATCCTGTCTAGTATATAAAAACAGATAATGTCAGCTGAAAAAAATGACATCACTATTTAGCCACTTTATAGCTGTCTGCTCCTCTCTCCTGTGTCTCCGTCTTCACATCTCACCTGTTGCTCATCAGCCTGAGGATGTTCCTGTACCCACAGTACAAGGTGAGTGTGCCTCATGGGTTTAAATTGCTGGAGGATTCCAGTGCCAAAGTGAACGGAATATACAGTGGAAATCCCTTAATTTTAAACTATTTCCTTGTAAACACAGCAGAGGGTCCATCAGATCCTGGGTGTCCCATGCCTGGAGCAGGCAGGTTGTTGTACTCCTGTCCTGAAGGCTGTGACTTTACACATCACTCTGGTAAGCACATATTTGTTTTAAAATAGAACTTCTTAACTTAGAGATTTCATGCAGGAAGGCAGATGAAAAAGGCTGCTTTGGAAATGGTAGGAAGGAGGAGCATTGACTCGTCAGTGGTATGAATGGGGAAAACCAGAGAGACTTTCTCATCTCTAATGTGATTTTATGATTCAGTGAATAATGCATATTAGCATAATACTAACTAAAAAAATCCATACTCATCACAGAATCACAGTTATCAACATTATCCTGTTATTAATTATTAACATTTACACTATCAATCAGCCCCTGGCTGACTGATAGCTTAAAATCTTGCATAAAGATTGTTGCAACAATAGGCCACAGTACATCACGTAATGCACTTCACAGTCGGGTTGTCATATCCTCATCTATAAAGCTTTTTACTAATGCACTTTACAACATATCTTACAGTACATGGATGAAGAATGTGGCTGCACCCAGTAATAATTCCATTAATTATGAATAAAGCATTTACAAATGACATCCTTATTTAAAATTGGTGATGAACACATTTTGTTTTAATGCAGATGCACTGTGTAATTTGTAATTGGATAAAAAGCAATGCTGGCAACAGGGGGCAGGGAAAAAGGGACAAGATCTTACGATCCTTGCATCAGAAAGGGAAGGGGGGGCGGAAACAGTGAAGAACTTGATTGACAAACAACAAAACATTGGGATAAAGCTGACCAAACTCCAAGGTGATGGTTGAAAGGAGTGATTAAAGGTGCTTTGCAAAGCTGAAAGGCAAAAAGTCCTTACCCACTGACCTTGCATTGCGGTTGTGTTAATAAAATTCTCTCCTACATTAATAAAGTGTGTATTTTCATTGCTTTCTCTCATTTGCAATGTTTTCAGCTGGCTGGCAGCTCACCAAGACTCGTTAGCCACATACAGTTTGCCTTTGCAGTACCTTGGTACCTCTTTGTCCTATAGGCTTTCTGAGATGGCAGAATATTTATTACATACAATATTTCACTGAGGCTACTTACGTCAAGAGGCTATAAATACATTACTCTTCCTAGTTTACTTAAGGGATAAAGTGAGTAGCCAAGTTTACAGAGCAGGCTCGAGCTCTATTAATGTGTGGTCTGTTCATTTTCATATAGATCTCAATTGTTTGAAATTCGTTTCCAAATTAATCCTGTGAGTGATTCTTGCCTTGCCAATCATTTCAGAACACTGCTGGTCTACTTGTGCAGTGGTCATATTCTGGTTATTACATGTATTATGGAAGAAAGGTTAGTTTAAACTTGTTATGGTTTTTGGTAATAAAGCTGCGAATATTTATGTGGCCACAGTTTTAAACAGAGCCTTGAGCCAAGAACTTCTTATACTGAGGTTCAACTGTTTAAAGGAGTGCTAACCAGGGATGCAAAAATCCCAGTAACTCACTTCTAGCAGCACTGGTGGGTGGACAAGAACTTTGGTTGTCAGCAGAAAGTCAGCAAAATCCTCCTGGTATTTTTTTCCCTGAAATTCCCCAGTGTTTAGAGCAGTCTGGATCCACAGGGTACCTGGATAATGCACAGACCGTGTGTCGTGTCTGTTAGCCTGGAGCCAAAGCTGCGCATGGTGGTGAGTGCTGAGGGTGGTGCAGGATTCTGTAGACTCAGAGAACCCAGAGAAAAGAGACTTGGATCCATCATTGAAAGTTAACAAAATAAAAGTGCCTTGAGAGGCACCTAGTTTTGAGTGCAGGCAAACCTTTTTGCAGGTTTTCCAAGGAGATGAGGCTGCAAACCAAAGCTAAGCCGTGCGGGAATTTTGATTGAATTATTTCCACATTCCCTTTCAATGTCCCTCCCATTCATGGGTGATCCCTAGTGCAAAACATGACACCTGACATGACCCTTTCCCTGTATTTCCAACTTAATAAATATAGTAAAAAAATAATACTGTATATTGTGTTTTGTTGCCAGCACTGTCAAAGGGAACACTCTGCCTTCCCCTTCTCCTCTCAAACTCAGACAGTGTAGGAGAGGCTGCCGTAATTACAGGTCTCCTTGTTCAAGACTACTTTGAAATTCCCAATGTATTTCTTAAAACGACCAGCAAGTTGCTTTTCAGAGCTGCCTGACAGTGGATTTATTTATTAAGGTTTTGGCTGTTTGCAGCAGTGGCTGGGCAGCAGCAGTTCCGCAGAGTTATCAAAAATCTATTTCCTCACAGAGTCACAAGTGAAATATCAAACCCCCTCTGAAAAGTCGAGTGCAACATTTACATTTTAATCTCCCCAAACACTTTAGTTTCTGACAAACTGGGGTTTTTGGTCTGTATGTTATGGAGAGGAAAGGCAGCAGGCTTGCAGGAGAAAGGTTTATATCCCTGGGAGCGAGCATGGGCTGCTTTGTGTGTGTGATACAGCAGGAGTGGCACAGTGACCTCCCCATCCGCAGTGACAGCAAGGACTGTCACCCTTCAGCACTGCTGGGGGGAAAAAGAAAAGCAGCCTGGCACCAAAATCTAACAGTGCAACAAAGGTCCAGGGCTGGAGGAACAAGAGCCCTGTGCTGCTGCTGGGCACAGCCACTCCTGGCCACAGAGCCCAGACAGGGGGCTTGAACATGGGCCCATGTGAGGTTGTCAGTGGCCATTTACAGCCACTTATATATAAGAGCAAAGAGCCCTTATTTCACTGTCTGTTCACATCTTTGCCTATAGGTTAATTGGGATAAAGTGGAGAGGCTGGTTAGACCCAAGCTCTACATTTTGCAGTCTGGCAACAAAAAACAACTCTCTCTTTCCCTTGTTATCACCAGGGCTGAGGTCCTGTGCTGCCTCTGTGGAGTCGCTGCAGCAAAACATGAATTATGGATGAAATGAAAAATCCCAGCTCGGTGCACAGAGGGAATATGCAAAGTGCAGAGCAATCACCTCTGTGCCTGAGCTTTGCTGTGTGCCACCTTCACATGCATAATGCCCAAAATACTCCGCTCAGCCTCAGCCTGAGACTCCCTCATCCCTCAGGGCTCAGGATTTCCTCCTCCCAAGGGATTCGGGTTTTGAAACTATGACATTCATTAATTTGTAAAGCATGGGCTTTTACTTTGTGGGATCTCCGTGGGAGATGCTAAGGGTACTGTATGGATAAGCTCTTTGGAATTCACATGCAGAGCATCTTCAGAAGGGTATCAAGCAGGATGGGTGTCTGCTCCCAGCAAGGGAAGGGCTTGCCCTGGGGAAATTTGGCGCGTTACAGATGCCTCACTCTGTGTTTCTTCCTGAGCACATGAACACGTTTGCAGGTGAGGTGAGGTGAGGTGATGCAGGAACCCCCACACAGACTGGCTTTTGGGGGACAGCCTGGCATAGCCTCATTGCACACAGAGGAGGTTCCAGGGGACCTGCAGAGGCAATGGCTCCCTTTTCCTGAAGCAAAATGAAGTGTTGGACAAGTGCTTCAAGGTAGTCACAGACTTCATCTTTAAGACTCTGTGATTTGGGGAAGCTCAGTCTCTCTACTCATAACTTCTCTTTCAGGAAGCATTTTTTAAATGCCTTTTAATTTTTAAATGCTTTAGTTCCCCCCTTGCTAGTGCAGCTCTTCACTTTGGTGCACCATCTAATACCACACTACAAATGTGCTTCCACACAGTCATTTCTGAGTGTGCAATATCAACATCTCTGCTAAAACCAAGCAGAAATTTTCCCCTAAAGCAATATTTTGCTCAGTATTATTGTTACTTTTTTTTCTATTTAATGGTTTGCTTGTCATGGGGGCTCTTCAGCCTCTTAGTTCCAGGGAATGAAGCTTCTCTGCTTCTCTCTCCTTGTCAAAAACACCCTGGCAGGCAAGAGCATCATCACCCTTGTCCCAGCTGCTAAAAAAGCGTTACTCAGTTCTCACTCAAGTTATGCTGCACTGAAGCACCTTATTGAACTGGGTGCCTGATATGCAGCAAGGTGGTACAGGTTTGTACAGGATTTTGAACTTCTCCTGTTACGTAGGCATCAATAATAATATGTAACAAAAATAATATTAATTTATTATTCTGACTTTCCCTTATAACCACTGATGAACATTCCCCTGTGCATCTACTTAAGCTATACAATGTGAGATGCCTCATTCTTGATTTTGATTATTTGAAGAATTCCTTTAGCACATCATATAGTCTCCCTAGATAAGGATTTATAGGAAGGTCTTGAGAGCTGTCAGAACAATATTCTTCCAGCAGCAAAAACTTAACCTCTTCTTAGAATTCATTTCTGTTTTGTCCTGGGTGTAGCTGCAACCAGCACCCGGTCACAGCCATCAGGACGGAGGAGACGTGTTGTCAGTTGTTTTATTTTGGATCCCATTTGAATGTGTCAGTCAACTGTCTTGAATCAAAGAAAGTGAGAAAGAGCTTTTAACAGTTGTGATTGGAAACCTCAGATTTACCTTTTTTATATTTTTATAGACACTAAGTAAATGCTTGGTGGGTTCTTGTGAATCATAACATTTCTAAATATATCAAAGAGGCTCTTTGCCAAGCTGCTGGCGAAGGTGGTGTCTATTCCTATTGACTCTTTTTACCCCTTCAGATTACTTAATCATTTAATAATTTCAAATCATAATGCAAAAAACCCAGAGACTCCTTACTAGACTGCATAACGCTGTGATTAATGAAAGTGTAATGTGAGCTACTGTACAGCCATTAGAAATCAGTCAGCTAATTAGTGTAATCATAGAGGTGGAAATAATTAAAAGACCATAAAATAGAGGCAACCTAATAACAACATTTTCCTCTGACCCAGAACTGGTAAGAAGAGGATGGTTTAATGGATTAGAAGCAAAGAGGGGTGTTCTATGAGTAATCACTGTCCAGGAGGTCTTGGGGCACAGACAAGTGGAAGAGAGAAGATTTTACACCAACGTAATCCAGATTGCAGCAGAGTCCTCTGGCAGTGGGGCTTCACACACTGCACCCCTCTCCCATTTCATACATTCCCATGAGTTCAGTGACAAACCAATCAGAACACGGGTGAGGGAGAAGCTGGCTTGCTCACTCTTTCTTAGTTTTTTGTTCCCTTTCCTCTTTCCCATGTTATTAGCCAATACAGTATTAAAATTTCCCTCACCTTGCATCCCCTGAGCTCTCCAGATTTGGTTTCAGGAAGGGGAGAAATCAGTGTCCTAAGGTGCTTAAGAAGAAAATCCTTATAGAGGATTCCCTATATTTATAGAGCTTCTAGTGTATTTATATATCTTATTCACTGTAAGTTTCACAGGCCTCTAGAGATGGTTGAAAAATCTCTTGCCTAAGAGGCAAAAGTCCTTCTGGTCAGAGGAGAGTGAAGCAGTGACTGGTGAGGGTGACAGTCACTGCCAGAGCAGCTCCCAGGAGCAGATGTTAAGCAGATGTGTCACCACATTCAGCTCTTACCTTTGCATCCAGGTTGATGCAAACCCTTTGGGCAGTACCAGCACACTATTGTGGAGGTGAATCCCAAACAACCTCCAAGATGTGTGCCCTGGTGCTTCTCTAAAGGATCTCCTAGGCAGGACTGTTCAGGTTCATCTTTTGTTAATCAGAGATGTGGGATGGTATGATGGGCTGGGTCTCACCCTTGGTGATTAGAAGTGACCTACCTCCGGCTGTTAGATGAAATAGCTCCGTGTAACAGGCAATAAAAAGTTCCTACCAGTAATTTTCCAGTTGGGATGGGTCACCACTGTGGCCATTTTCCATCGCTTCTGATCATTTCTGCCACGGTTTGTGTGTGTTTCATTTGACCTGGGTCTAATGAGCAGAGAAGACAAACGTAGCTGCAGACACATAATCAAGGATCACCGCCGAAGCTGATGAGTCTGCCGAGACTGCTAAGTGGGTCTTCATTAGCTATTCACATGCGAAGAGCAATCCTTATTTATTCTTCTCTCCTAGGTGAATCTATTTTTGAATATCTTTTGTACTGATCCCTCTCCAGGGTGGGAGGTTGGATGGAGGGTACCACCTCTGCCGGTTAACCAGATCATTGTCCTGAAAAAATAGGCTGTGACACCAAGTTGGCAGCAAGCTGAAAAGAAAAAACAATGTGATGGCATTTAGACACGGAAGGAATCATTTTCCCCAGTGACATCTCTGGCAGGAGGCAGAACTTTATCTTCTCTTAGCAGCTCAAATGAAGCTTCACAGCAGTAACTTTAACTGTGCTTCTACATTTTCAGCTTATCTTTTCATTAACCTCTTTTTTTTTCCTTTTTCACTGCTGTAGCAGGGACCACACTTTCCAGGGAGGGTCTGCAGGGGAGTCACTGGAGTTGCAAGCCCACGATGTCCCAGGATGCCTCCCCAGGCTACACATGCGGTGCTATTGCAGCCAAAGGGATGAGCCTGTGGTCTGTGCTGCACATACGTGAGCTTGCAGTGAAGAAGAGAAACCCAATATATCTCTACAAGTGTGCTGGAGAGGGGATTTCAGAACAGGAGGTCATGGTGAGCCTTTCTCCAGGTGTGCTTCTGTCCCTCCCTCTTGGACGTGTGGATCACATCCTGGGACATCTTCGAGGATGTAGACAGGACAGTCCTTTAACCCCGGCAGTGGCTTCATGAGAGGCAGGTGTTTTTTTCATTTGCACAACTCCCCTTTTCCACACTGAGCACTTAAGTGTTCTCATTTAAGCTTCTCCTAACCCGCAGTGCTGGGCCGGTGGGGAGCGGATCCTCTCGCCCTCCCGGCCCATCCGCCTGTGGCGAAGGCTGCCCTCTCCCGACACGCCGAGCATCCGAGGGATGCGGGCTGGAGCCCCAGTACCCTCGGCCAGAACCCAATGTAGTACCAGCAGCACCTTGCACAGCCCAGCGATGTCCCATCCCAGCAAAGACACACCAACAGGGCTGCCTCTGATGCTGGATCCAATCTGCAGCCCCCTCTGGCAGCACACAGGTGCTGCTTGAGGAACCCCCCAGAGCACTGCACTCCCTCAAATTTCCATTTTACCTGATCAATCCCTGCCCTTCCAAACACGCTCAGTACCTTTTTCTTCTTGTCTTGTTTTTATAACCTGGTAGTGTAGGCGTGAGTACCGTACTCCTCTGAGTTATCCTTTCCCAGCTGAGTCTATTTGGGCTGCAGACTGTGTGGGTGCCACCATGGGAAAGCCATGTTTAGCAGCGTGTTGCTCCAGGAAAGTGGTTTTTGTATGAACAGGGATATGAGACAACCACTTGTACATCCGGGGTTGGGAAACAGCTGAGAGATGGGGATATATTCATCTGAAAATAACATGTGAGAGATGATGACCTTTTTTTTCCCCCTGCAGTTCTGACCTTATTTGCTGAAAGTGAAACGTCATCAGCCTTCCAGGAAATAACACGAGTATTCAATCTGACATGAGGACATAAATATTCTGTAAGAGTTCATCCATTCTGCATCTTGTGTCTCTGGAACTGAGTTGTGGATATCGGGGATATGTGGGAATCTCAGCATCCTGAACCTGGGACTGCAGAGCTCCTGCACCTCCTCAGGGTGGGGAAAAACATCTCCATGGGGCTGGGCCCTTACTGAGATGGTTCTTTCCAGTTCTCCATGGAAAAATTGTGATTTTTTTATTTTTTTTTGGCCTGAATCACCTTGAGCATCTTAATTTTTTGTGGGAGAAGTGAAATCCTTCCCCTCCAGCTCTGTGAGTCTGACTGATATAAAACACATATTTAGAGCTCAGAGCAGCCCACCTCTCCATGCTCCAGCTTCCCCTAACCCCATCCTAGAAGAGGGCTAGGAGGCTGTTACATTGCTCAAGTTTCAGGCTCTGCACAGCACACTCAGCAGTGCAGCCAGAGCTCCCACCACACACTTCCTGAGCACAATGCCTGTGAGTCCCTGACCTTATCGTGCAATCAGTATTCGCAGGTTGTGCCTCCCCTTGCTATTTTGGGGGGACCACAGAGGCCTTTCCCGGAAGGCAGCAGGGCAGCCTTGGGGCTCACATGTGGCTTTTTGCAGAAAGACATGACTCTACAACTTTCCACTTCCCACCCACCACAAGGGTTTAACAGACATTATTTTGTTCAAGAAGTTCATGCTTTTAAATCCAGACTGTTCTGCCTGGAGTGTATTCATCAGTGTGCAAACATCTTTGATTTCGTGGCTCATTCCCAGAGCAGGGGCCCGTCAGACCTCCCTGGGAAGGACTCAAGCACTTTTGTCCTTTGCTGTGTTTCCCTCTGGATCAATTCAGTGACATTCCCGATTACCAACGTGCTGGCGATTATGGGTTTAACTGAACCCACAAAGATATCCCTCCAAAAGCCTCAGAAAGCTGAAGTTTCTTTTTCTCTTCCTGTAATACCTTTCCTTGTTTTACCACTAGATGGGAGAGTGAGACTGAGCTAACTTAGCTGCTCCCATCCTTATCCCGGCAGGAATTCCAAGCGGAGAAGGCTGCCGAGAGGCGCTCGAAGGTCGTCCTGCAAATCCTCCTATCTCAGGAAGGGAGTGGTAGCCCCAAAATGCCTGGTTGTTGCCTAAACCCCAAAGTGCATGGTTAGGGGGGACTTACCTGGTGCTTTCCCAAAATACAGGATCCCAGTGGATCCCACTCTGTAAAGGAGATTTACTTACACAAAGATTGGATATATCCTTGGAGGGAGATACGTAGTTCCTATTTTTTATTTTCCTATTTATTTTTATACGTAGTTCCAATTTTTTTCTCCTTTCCACCTGTCCTACAGCAGAGGAAGGTGAGGGGAGCATTTACAATTCACTCCTCTCTTCCACACCCCAAGTCCTGCTTCCCAGGGATCCAGGTGACCCCAAAAATTGTTTGGGAAGGTAAAGAATCGCACAATCACACAGTCACAGAATCACAGAATGGTTGGTGTTGGAAGGAACCTCTGGAGATCATCTAACACAATCCCCAATAGGCAAATGAAAATAAAGCATCACTGTCTCCTCCTTTTCTTCTACAGGATTTTCTTTGTCCTATAGAATTCTTGTGCAACAACACTCTCAGTAATACTATTTTCCTGCTGAACACGAGGCTGGGCTGTTGCAATGATTGTACATGCAAGAGGAGAATTCATGCCCTGGTTTGGGAGCTGTGGGTGAGGGAGGGGACAGCACCTGGTACATTAATGTCTCAGTAAATTTATTTTCACTGCAGCACTTCCCATCTCCTGAGACTTCCCAAGGTTTTGCTGAAACTGGATATATTTAGGAATTATAGTTGCAGAAGCAGTTTCTCAACCAAATCAGATTGTCCAGTTTGACTGGTTTTACTATTATTAGTTTTGGGACTTTAAAGAGGAACATCTTTTCTTGCTTCCTGAGATTTCACAGATTCTGGAAGAAAGTCTGTGTGACTACGTCAGAATATGTAATCCCTGTAAAGTGGAAATAAACTTTTTGGGGGGTTTTGGTCTCTGCCCAACCTTCCTAATTTGCAAACCCTTTAGAGAAGTGACTCAACTGACTTGTTCAATGCCAGGCACAGTTGGGCAATAAGATGAAATAATTCTAATAACTTACTTAACTGCTGTGCCCATGTTGCTTCCTTTGGGGTCTCCTGGCTTTGCCAACACAGAAAATATCTGTCATTATCCTGCTAGACAGAAATAACAGCTCCCTTGGAAGACAAAGTTTGGGGTTTTTACTGGACAGATCTACTTCTATTTTCCATTAGCAACAGCCACCCCACCCTGTGTGTGTAAAGAGGCCACTGAGTCACCAACATGAAGCAGCGACCAGCTCATGAATCTCCCCAGGGAGGACCTGAAATCCCTTCCGAAGAAGAGAAGAGACATCTTTCTTCAGTTGATAATTAGAGATGAAAAAATGTTACCTGGAAGCAATTAAAAAAACCCCTAAAACATTCCAGACCTGGCAGGTCCAGGGCACATCTACTTGTGCATTTTCTTGCTCAAGCCCTGGAATAGGCTGCTCAGGGCAGAGGTGGAATCATCATTACTAGATGATCCTTGTGGGTCCCTTCCCACTCATAATATTCTGTGATTCTGTGATGTGTGGCACTTGGGGACATGGTTTAACAGTGGGTTTGGCAGTGCTGAGGGAATGGCTGGACTTGATAATATTAGAGGGCTTTTCCAGCCTAAATGATTGTGTGTTTTTGCCACCTCCTGAGGGGCAAACTCAAATTCCTCAGAGGCTGGGGAATTAAATGGAATGTGCCCCAGGGATTTTGAGGGGCAAGAGGCAGCTATGTGACACTTCAGTACTGAACTAAAGTAACAAAAACTATTACCAGGGTGAACATCAGCCCCAGGACACCAAGGCATCCCTGGATGGAAGGCTCTGCACTGTGGGAGATGCTGACACCCGCTCTGATCATTTCCCACACTACCATCTCCCAGCAGTGATGCAATCCAACAGCCCAACCCCTCCTGTAGACCCTGATCCTGCAAGAGGAACTAGAGGGATGGATTTTCTAAATCAGTCAGAACTAGTGAGATCAAGGCCTTATCTAACAGAACAACAGAATTACCCACGTGATTTTTTTCTCCATGTTTCCAGGGGTAATATTTTTCCAAAGTTCAAAGTCTTTCTCTGCAGGAAGCATGTGATGTGCTTCACAGTCACACCACATTTTGCTGCTATGAACAATTAAAAAAATCAATTTCCGGAGCAATATTTTCTGTGTTTGTAATCTCTGAACTAATTACAGGACTGGAAAATCAATAGCTATCTGAAAATCTTTCCAATAGGGCTAACTAAGCATGCTGCATATCATGCTGGAATATATTCTTCACAAACACATGCTGTTCCTGACCATCTCCCAGATCACACAGGCTGATGATATCACCGTCAATAAGCCTCTGTACTTCATTGCCCTGCAATGGCAGCATTTACCAAAATCTGCAGGAGGGATTGGGCAGAGCAAATAGCGCAGTACGTGAGAGCTGGAGTGATGCTTGTGCCAGCATTTTAATCCAACGGAAAAAAAAATAAATTGGAAAATCGGTTAGTTAAACAGGAACTTACCCAAAGATTACTAAATAAAGTCATTAAAATGTCATGCCTTAGTTATAATGGAGGGGTTTTTATTAGGGTTTATTAAAACAAAAAGTAAAATCTTTGGTGACTGAAAATAATCTCTTTGTCTCGTTTCTTGGCAAGAAAGAAGTGGTGTTAAATGAGTAGTTCGATCATGATTATATGTCAAAAACACACGTAAAGAGTAAGGGTGTTGCTCTGATGAACAGGTCTTCTCTTGCTGTACAAACACACTGTGTTGACCATGGCAACTCAGCTGGAGGTGAAGCTCAGACCCTTGTGCTGATGCCCTTCACTGCTTCCCACACACCGCAGGCATTGCTGGGATCTTCTCCAAGATGCTGCCACCTCCCCTGTGCCCTGCGAGAGCTCAGCATGCTCTTCCTTGCTATGCTGGAGTTTGTGCTGCTGCTAAATGAAGAGTAAATATCTCCATTGGACATGGTGCCAGCTACACAGCAAGTGGGTAAGAAGCACAGACCACAGTACAGGAGATTTCCTCCATGCTCCCATTTGCACTCCTGCTTGGAACAAGAAAGTCATGAAGTCTGAGCTGTCACAATGCCACAAAATATTTGGTCTGATTTTATATGTTCTTTCTCCTATTATATATTCTTCAAAGCATTTTTCTCACAGTGAACTGAACTGAGGAAAGCAGGATTGGGGCACATCTCTCCCTCTTCAAGCCAAGTGATTCCTGCAGCTCCCCAAGGTGGTGATCCTCATCCCAGCCTGGAACTTTGAGTCTAGCAGCCCATGAGTTAAGGTGCAGTGTGTGCCCAGTCCCAGCCCTTATCTCAGCAGACAGGTCATGATTTACAGTCTCTCCTAAATAAGAACTTACCAGGTCAGTTATGCTCAAAGAATTTAAATTTTGAAGCTGTGCGTTAACGCATGTAATGATCTGGAATGTAACTATTGTCATTATTAATTTCCAGTTGCACACCCACATGCAGCTGAGGAACTTCTGTGCATAATGCAGAACATTGGCACAGAGAAAGGACCCCCTGAGCTGCTGACAGCCTGCCCAGAGCAGTGGGCAACAGCACCCAGCGCACACACTCCAGTGGTTTGGCTTTGTTAATCTGGGCTGCTTTCTGCCAAAAAGCAACAATTACAAAAATATTGTGCTTATCATCACTGCAGAAAAAAGTTGGCTTTAACTCCTAAGGCTGAAATGTCCTTGATAGCGCCACAGAGCTGCTGGTGCCCTGCACTGCTCAGACTCTGCAGGAACAGACCTACATATCCTACACTGAACTTCAGTGTGTCCCCTCTTCAGACGATTATGCATCTTTGGATTTTTCTATCATTCTTGCCCATCTAATGTCATATTTTCTTAAAATAAAGCTCAATTGGATTGCGAGAACTCACTTCTTTTTCTCTCTTAGGAAAGGAAGGCCTCAATGTCTGTGTGTCACCTCCTGGGAAAGACCTGAGGACAGAGCTCAGACCCTTCAGAAATCTTCAAAGAGAAGCTCCAGCTCTCCCTTACATCCTTTAAAATTAACACATCACGCTTTGTACATGCTCAGCAACAAGGTTGCTAATATTGTTTCCCTGATAAGTCAGAGGCCCATTATGGCAGTGCTGCTGCATTTTTGTAAAGACATTCACTCCCCTATGTCTGCCAGCAATCAGCACTTTGGGAACATCTCAAACTACAGGTTTGCACAGAGAATACTGGATTTCACAGCCGCCAAAGCATGTGTCATCCATGAATTTGTCTAATTCTGCCTCAAATATAGTTACACTTTTGGCTCTGCGCTGCCTCTGACAGCAGTTGCTACTGTTTAATCAAAAGCTACTTTAAACCTCCTACCTCAGCCTCTCATTTACAGGATTCTTCGCTCTTGTAATAATAAAGGGAGCTCACAGAGCTGAGCAGGATGGACTTTGATGTTCCAGTTTGCAAAGCCAAACAGTCTTACAGAGTCAGGATAATCCAAAGTGTGGTAAAAATCCCAGGGTGGGATTTTCAGAAGTGCATTTCCCACTGCAAGCCAGCACTAGCCACCAGTCTTGAAAAATCCCATCTTTATTTGTTATTTATTATATGTTACCTGTGAATGAATTTCTGCTTCAAATTAGAGTTGTAATAAAATCCTAAAAAAACCCAAACTTATTTTAGAAAAAAATCCAGATCTATCCTTCCTTCCTGGGGATTTGTTGCTTGTTCTGCAACAGGAGAAATGAATCACGGAAGTATTTATAACAGAGATATTAGAAAATTGTCATTTGGGCACCAGAAATAAGTATGAGACATTATGCCTTTAAATAAATTGCTTATTACAAGTTAATCTAATCTTGTCAATACATGCACACTTAACTATATTAAAAATGTAAATGCTCCCAGAACTGGACTTCACATGATGAATATACAATAAATCCCCTTTTCCCCTTATCAGCTCTGTGGATCTTAGAAAAACAAGGATTGTTTAATTCGATGGATATTCATAAGGTTGATATCTGCACAGATTTATCCAAAAGATTGTCAGGATCATCTCAGGCCCCACATGGCTTACAGGACTAAACTTGAAGAAACATCTTTCAACAGCTGCTGGTGACAGAGTGCTTCCAGCTCTGGGAGCGCCTCCAGCCACCTGACTTCCCTTCTCTGGCCCTGAATTTACATTCATTAAAACCAGAGTTTTAATGATTTATGGAGATTTATAGGAAATGGCAGCCCAGAGCTGCTGACACTCCCAAAGCTTCTGACAGAAGTACAACACATCATAAATCCATCCTGGTGTGAAATATTAAATTAAAACCATTGCAGTTATATCTGCAAGTATATCCGCATGACCCATAAAATCAGGGATTCAGACAAACTAAAGTCATCAGTGCATCCTAAACCTGAGGTGATAGTAACACATATAGTAACAACAATATAATAATAATAATATTAGTAATAACACTATTGATATGATTACCAATCTTTTTATCACTGTTTATTATTGTCACCACCCTGATAATTGTCTGCTCTAATAGACAGAGGCAGAGGTGGCCCCACACTTTCAGAAACAACGTCTGTGCTTTGGGAAACAAATTCCAGCTCCTCCTGTTCCTTAGAATGAGATGGCTCTGGAGGAGCCCTCTGCCACTCACAAAGCAGAGTGTGCATTGATTCACAATGAGCCCTGGGGGCTGTAAAACCAGAGTTTAAAACAAACTTGCCCCTGGGACAGACTCCTTTTCATTTATGTAGTGAATCAGCAGAGGTGGTAAAAGGAGATTTGCACTGTCATCACCTGCCCACCATCTTTTAAAGATTTTTGTAGAAGATATTTCTTCCACGTGACCTCTGTCCTGCTTTGCCACACCTTCTTCCTTGGATACCTTATCACAGCTCCTGTTAGCTCATGCAAACCCATAGCGTGAGCTCCTTATCTTTACATCTCTCTCACCCAACAGGTAACCTACTTTGAGACGCTGTACACAGAATCACCAACAACTAAGAAAAAAGATTACTCTGCACCTCTGAGGACAATTTCATCCAAGGCAGGATGGACCAAAATGTGTGGAGAGGTGACCTGAGCTGAAAAGCAGGGACGCATTCCCCTGCAACCAAAGGAAATGATGAATGCAGCTCTGCACAGTTGAACAGGAAATGTGGGGGGATTCCCCACATCAGATGTTTTTGACGCCCCACTTCACTATTGCACATCTGTTGTCTTTTCCACCCTGTTTATTTAAAATACAAACGGTTTGAAACAGGTTACTCATCATGTTTGTATTGCACCAACCAAAATTATTTGTACGTAATAAAGCAACATCAGTGTCTCTATGGAGGAAACGCTTCCTGGTTTTTCTGACCACAGCCTAGCGCAAACAATGGGCTCTCCTACACTTCATTTCATTTTAAAAGCTTATTTAACATCTTCCAATTTAACTGAAACCTGCAAGAAGCCCATCCACTTCCAGCTCCAAGGGGCACAGCAAGGATGGGACAAAAAGGCAGCTTCATCCTGGAGCCACTGCTTCAGAGGAAGATGAGGTGGCAGCAATGTGAGCAATACCCTGCCACAGTCTGGGATGAGCCTTGATGAGCTGCTGAATCTGCTTCTGCCTCCGCTCCCGCCTCAGCTCTCCGTTCCCTGTGTGTCCCTGAGCTCAGGTAGCAGCTGTGGGAGAGGTACAACACAGAGCAGAGAGGGGATGATAGGGCTCAGCATCTGACATCTGGATATCAGATGTCTGCCCACATCTTTGCCCTCCTCCCTGCCTGGCACAGTGTTAGCTGGGCTTTTCCATTACCCAGGTTATCCTGTGCACTCTGACAAATGGAGCACTGATTGCACTTTAAGGACTAAACATACAGTGCCTGAATTATTTATCTGTGAACATGCAGAAACAGGCTGAATTCCCAAGTGATGTGGAACTGCTCTTGTAAGAAATGCAGAGGGGGCTGCCAAGGCTGCACGGGTGAGCAAAGCAGGAGCTGCATGGTCAGAACTTCACATATGCACGTGTCACATCTGCTGAGATTCTTCCTGCTGAGGTGGTTTATGAGCTGGAGGAGGTGGAGCGTTCAGGTGTGGGTGCTGATCTGGAGACTCATCTGTGGAACTGCCAAGGCCCCCTCTGCACCTCAAATCAACCACTGTGACGGCAAGTCCCCCAGATGCAAAGAAAAAGGCCCAAACAGATGTGTTAATGCAAATGCAATGGGATTGGAGTGTCCCACACCTTTCCTGCTCAGCTCCTTCAGCTCTGAAGGGGTTGCACCTCGTCTGCAATCATTAACTCAGCCGTGCCCAGCCTGACAGTGCCTGGCACCAAACTGTACCCATGCAGATAGCGTGCAAAAGCTGTATTTATGTCCCAAGCACAATAAATGCTGCTCCACCTGCTCCTGCAGTTTCCCTTGCTTTTACTCCAGCTCAGCTCCAGCAATAGCTGGAGGAATGATGGAAGTCCTGTCATTGCTCTGTCATCAGAGACAAAGCTGCAGCTTTCAGCACTCAGCCCGGTGCATGGATGTACCCCAGAATTTCTCCATGAGCATCCCTCGGTTGCAGGGAGGCTGCGACATGGCCGGACGAGGGTGGGCAGCCCGAGCCCTGCCTGGGCACTGTGGTTCTTCATGAGCGCAGAGGGTCGGGAAATCGGGCGGGTTTGATATGATGCCGAAGCCCTCACCCTGCTCCTACCCTGACTCCTATCCTTACCCCTACTCCTGCCATCTCCTTATCCCCCTTCATCTCGCTGATCCTCATCCTCACCTTGCAGTCCCTCTCCCCGTTTTCCTCCCCCTCCCCAGCTCCCACTCCTCTCTCTCCCCGCATCCCGTCCCCCTTGTCCCCCCCATTCTCTGCCTCGTCCCCACTTTCTCTTCGGCCCCAGTTTCCCCACCATTGGCCCGGTCTCCGTCCGCCTCCGTCGCCGATTGGAGAAGGTGCCCGTCCGTCAGGGC
>WEKX01010298.1:0-13413 GCA_013390025.1 Pitta sordida
ACACCAGAACGAGAGGACATGGCTTTAGGCTACACTAGGTGAGGTTTAGACTAAATGTTAGGAAGAGGTTTTTCACAGAGAGAGTGATTGCTCAATGGAATGGNCTGGGGAGAGGGCGGGAGCAGCAGCACGGGATTTGGTCACGGCGGACACGCGGGATCTCGGGGTTGGGAGGGGGTCTCCCGAGGCAGAGTGGGCTCAGAAACGGTTCCCTTTTCTTCCCCGTGCTCAGAGAGTCCGAAGGAAGAAGCAAAAAAGTGCGCCCCGGAGCCCTGTGGCGTTCCGGGGGGTGGAGCAATGGGCGTGGCCTGCATGCATATTAACGACCTGCCGTTCTTTGCGAGAATAATGTTTCGCAGGGGCTGTAGCCTGTCCCGTTCCTCGCGATGGAGGAGGTATAACTGTACTGTGATACTGTGATACCGTGATATTCTGAGTTGGAGGGGACCCATAGGATCATCTAGTCCAACTCCCAAGTGAATGCCCATCCAGGGATCGAACCCACAGCCCTGGAGCCACGGGCACCACGCTCTGTCCATCCAAGCCTCTCATTGTCTAGATCATGTCACTGAGTTCCTCATCCAGTCTTTTCTGAGACACCTCCAGGGATGACAACTCCACCAGCTCCCTGGGAAGACCATTCCACTGAGGAATCACTTTCTCTGTGAAACAGCTCTCTCAACATCCTGTTTAAACCTCCCCTGGCATAGCTTAAATCCATGTCCTCTTGTTCTGGTTCTGGCTGCCTGAGAAAAGAGTATTACACCCACCCTACTGCAACCTCCCTTCAGGTAGTTTTAAATAGCAATGAGGTCACCTGTGAGCCTCTTCTTCTCCAGGAACAGTCCCAGTTCCCACAGTCATTCCCAGGTGGAGTTGCCATCCCTGGAGGTATTTAAGAAAAGACTGAGGATGAGGAACTCAGTGACATGGCCTAGATGATGGGAGGCTCAGATGGATGGACCATGGTGCCCACAGTTCCACAGTTGTGGGCTCGATCCCTGGGTGGGCGTTTGCTTGGGAGTTGGACTAGATGATCCTGTGGGTCCCTTCCAACTCGGAAAAAACCTGTGAACCTGTGACAAGACAGCACAAGGCATACCTTTTTTCTATTACCTGGCCTAAAATCAGACACAGTGGTGGCAGGATTTCTTGATTGCTTGAACCAGGTTAAAAACATCAACCTGCCTTACATCTACTCAGTACATTCTAGCTCTGATGAGCACAGAAGCATTTTTTTTCCTTTAATGATTATGTATCACCAGTACAAACAACAGTTGTGCAGCTGGCATGCATATTTCTGCACCATATGCCAATTTACCTAATTTAGCAGAGCAAGCACATCATCATCTTGCTCAAAAAAAAAAAAAAAGTCAGCCTAGGTTAAAACATTTCAGGACAGTTAAACTTTTAAAAACACAGTCTGAAAAAGCCGAAAGGCTCTTTAGTGTTAGCAGTGCACTTTTAGTCATACACTGCTATACCTTGGCAACCTGAAGGTAAAAACATATATTAAGGTGCTTTTCTGAAAATATAATAAGTACATAGTGGGGGTGGACAGAATGTACCAATAGACGGACCAAGTCTTAATGCCTTTATGGATATTGAATAAAATACAATGCACAGAGTGGAAAAATGCAAAAAAAATAGTAATGAAATAAGGGCAGTGTGAGAAAGTAGTCTGTCTCAGCCAAGCAAGGAGACACCAGCAAAGGTATGTTAGGGTCATAGCATGATCAAGTGACAAGCTAGGAAAATAATCATTATGAATGAATGTAAATGAGGCAATATTGCATCTGTCAAGGCTAAGGAAAATAATATTATTCCTACTGAAACAAGAGACAGCCTAACAAGTTTTAGATTTATAAAAGGAATAGGAAAGCCTTATAAGTTTTGAACCTAGTCTGGATTTAAATTGGAAATTGCCAGTGGCATACTCCTTAGAATTTCAGTGAGATTGTCATGCCATAAGAAAATACTGCTGGGAAAACATGTTAAGAGATTTTGCTGTGGCTACACACCACTGTATAGAGTGCTGGTGGTGATTACGGCAGAGAAGACTGACAGAGAAATGAAGACATCAAGAGAAGCTACTGAGGGAGTTCTTGAAGTACGCACTACAGTAGGAAACGTCTATCCATTGTTATGCAGTCACTGTCCAGATTATTTCTCCTGCTTGCCTGAAGTAAACTTGATGTCATGGATTAATGGATTGCATAGGCTGGATCCAGTCTCTGGCCTTTTAAGAGAACAAAACATTTTATGAATACCATCCCCCCGAGCTGTCAAATGGTCACACCTTTTATGTTTTGAATTAGAACCTCAAAACCCCAAATGACAGAGTTTAGATTACCAGTATGGTCTCCGTGTTTATCAGCTTTCTGTATCTGGACAAACAAACAACAGGAACAAATCTGCACAATATTTACACATAGCTCTTCCTCTGAAAACATTGATTTGGGTACTATCTCAGAAATGTTTTGAATATATTGCTTATTATGATATTAATATTGCTTTTGGTCACCTTGAACTTAGCTGTAGAGCAATACTTTGATGATTATAAAATTATCAACAACCGATGTAACAGGTTTTATTTTTAGCTTTAAACACTACATAAAGTACAATTTTTATCCCATTTTCTTGTTTTAAGACATCCAAACTGCTCTTAAAGCACTTTTTAAACAAGTTGTTTAATATTTACCAGTGGCTTTCAGTGGTTTAGTTTATCCTCAGTAAATACTTTATCTATACATTGATGTGTCTAGCAAAGCAGAAATTTTATTTTCTTGAATTCTTCTTCCATTACAGCTCATCAGTTGTAAATAAAGTTTAAAGTTAACAAAACATGACAAAATTGAATGCTAGTATGAGATAGATTTCTTACACCATTTGATGTTCATTACACATCATGATACACAGTAGTGTAAATTCTATTTATGTTTCTCTTTGTTTTGGCTGACTTTCAGTCTCATTGACTTTTCTGATGCTGTCATGAACATTTCACCAGTCCCTCCTTTACTCTCTTTATAAGTATTTATTAAATACCTATATGAAATATCTATCAGGTCACTGGCATAAGCTTCTGTCTAGAGCTATCAGAAGCCTACATTATGTTATTAAGATTCTGTATATTAACTCTGTTTATACATCAGCATACCAATTATTGTTGCTATTATTATTAGTAGTAATAGTAATATTAGTATTATGTCTATGAAAAAAGAAGGATCTATCTGGAGGATGAAATCAAGTCTCTTGCTGACTTTCTGAAATGAAATTTGTTGACCACTTCAGAAATGTGTGCTGTCGTATGCAATATTCCTAATATGGATAGATACTTCATATGAGAATAATTTAATTGTCTCTTCTGCTCAACCATTGTTTAAGGAATCCCTAATAATTTCAGGCCAAGATGTTGGAGGCCCATTATTAAATTTCATATTTCCTTTGTGGTTTTCTTCACCACTGCTTCATCTATTTAGGATTATGATGACTGTTAACTTTTGGTTTTCTTACAAATAAAAGCTTTGAATACTTGTTATTTGCAAAATGTAAAGTTTAAACTTTCATTGCTGATGCTTAGCAGTCATAAAGAAGTTAACTAACATGAATATGTATTTTCATTTAAATCCAGAAAATCCTGTCAGTAAAAATACTAAAACCTACAGGAAATGTGAAATGGATAGCATAGCATGCACTAGGAATATTTTAAAAGCTGCAGCAAAATTATTCCAGTGGTGTAAATTTCATTAGGTATTAACCTGCTCTTCAGACATGTGAAAGGGAGACAGGTATATGACCAAATGGGATGTCATTCACTACACTATTATTATTATTATTATTATTATTGTAATNAAACAGGAAGAGCTGGAAGTTTTGGTGCATCAGGGGCGATACGATATAGTGGCTAACACGGAAACATGCTGGGATGACGTGCATGATTGAAGTGCTACACTGGCAGACTGCACACTCTTTAGAAGAAATAAGAGAGGATGAACGGGTAGGGGAGTGGCCCTATATATTAAAGCAACTCTTGATACCGTGGAGCTTGACATGAAAGATGATCAGGTTGAGAGCCTATGGGTTAAGATAAGACGGACAGTGAATAAAGTTGAAATCCTGGTAGGAGTGTGTTATAGACCCCCTGACCAAGAGGAAGAGGTGAACCTATTGCTCTTTAAGCAACTAGAGACAGCGTCAAGATCAACTGCCCTAGTTCTTGCAGGAGACTTCAATCTGCCTGATATCTGCTGGGGACTTAACACAGTAAAAAGGAGGCAGTCCAGAAGGATCCTAGAGATAGTTGATGATTGTTTTTTGATGCAGCTGATTAGTGAGCCGACCAGGGGTGAGGCTGTGCTCGACCTACTCTTTACAAATAAGGAAGGGCTGGTTGACGATGTTGTGGTCGAAGGAAACCTGTGTTGCAGTGACCATGAGCTAAGAGAGTTTTGAATTAACAGTGTGACAAGAAAGGGCACCAACTAAAGCTCCTGAGAGCATGGCTCACACTGTAGCACCTCATTAAAGTGGAGGAAGTGCCTTTTGGTGCTTTCCAGCCACAGAATCTGGGGTCCAGGATATTATGCACACGCACACAGTCGCTCAACTAGCTGAAAATCCAACCATGACTAATTGACTATGTGAATATGTGAACCGTGAATATGCAGGGTTTCTCTGCATTTTCAGATGCTTTGAAAACTTTCTGTTAGCCCAGTGATATTCTTCCAAGTGCTTCCAGGCTAGAGGAGGATGTAGGTAGAGAGAAAGGGAGAAATGCATATTTCAAACATTTTTTATATTTATGTGTATGTTCATCTCTATGCGCTATCTCCAAGTACTGTTATATGTCTATTACAAATAAAGAAACTGGGGGTCATACACACCTGATGAACAGATCCACTATTTGTAAGAAATCATCCACTCATATAACTGCATTGTGAAGCTGCTCAGGCAGTACATCAAAACAAAACTCAGCACAAAAAATATTGTGCAGTATTATATCAGGTCAATAAATACAAAGCCATGGAATATTAAAGAAAATGTACTTTATGAGAATTATGATACTGGATGCACTTCAAAGAAACAGAATTATGTAACAGTGCAATCCATAACTAAAAAGGGAAAGCAAAGTTTTACTTTTCTCTAAGAAAATTATTTTCTTTGCAATTATTGATGGAACATTTTTTTGTCTACTTGTGTTACTCGCAAAACAAAAGAGAGAAATAAAATGCTTCCTAAAATCCTCTGCAAAATTAGTATTGTTCAACAATCTCTGCTGTATATTTTTCTCTATTTTAGGGCCAATTGTATGAGCAAGAGGAAGACTAGAAACCATAGAGAAACTCACTCAGGCTCTTTATGAGCTATGGATATAAAAAGAGTCTAAATCTCATCAGAAAGACCTTTTCCAATTAAAAAGTACGACACTCCCGAGAGAATACAAAATTTTCTCCAAGGCACAGGGCTCCCAGTCCCACAGTGAGGGCGGTAAGACTGCTTCAGTTTAATACACACTGTGTATTAAATAATTAAATTAAATAATACACTGTGTATTAAATAATTAAATTAAATAATACACACTGTCTGTATTAAAAAGCAAAACAGATATCGCTGCATTTTGTCTATATGACATTCACAAAGAGTTTAGATTTTTCACCCAGGCAACCATAGTTCCCATTCATTAAGAGAGGTCTATCAGACTCAGGAAGTATGAGCGTAACAGCAGCTCACAGGTTATTCTGAGTTGGAAGGGACCCATATGATCATCTAGTCCAACTCCCAAGCGAATGCCCACGCAAGGATCAGGTCCACAAGTGTGGAACCACGGGCAATACGCTCCATCCATCCAAGCCTCCCACTATCTAGCGTGGAACCACGGGCAATACGCTCCATCCATCAAAGCCTCCCACTATCTAGACCATGTCGCTGAGCTCCTCATCAAGTCAGGTCACCTCTGAGCCTCCTCTTCTCCAGGCTGAACAACCCCACTTCCCGCAGTCGCTCCCCGTAGGACTTGTTCTGCAGTCCTTTCACCATCCTTGTCACCCTTCTCTGGACCCTCTCAAGCAGCTCAACATCCTTCTTAAACTGGGGAGACCAGAACAGGACACAGTACTCAAGATGTGGTCTGACCAGTGCCGAGTACAAGGGAATACTGAAGGATAACTTCCCTAGTCCGACTGACCACACTGTTCCTAATACAGGCCAGGATGCCATTGGCCCTCTTAGCCACCTGGGCACACTGCTAGCTCATATAAAGTTTTCTGTCAATCCTTACTCCTAAATCCCTCTCCATTTCACCACTCTCCAGCCACTCCTCCCCCATCCAGTAGCGATTCATGGGGTTGTTATGCCGAAAGTGAAGAACCCAGCACTTAGTCTTGTTAAATCTCATATTATTGGAGTCTGCCCATTTCTCCAGCCTGTCAAGGTCCCTCTGAAAGGCCCTTCTACCCTCTGGCCGTTCAACATTTGCCCCCTGCTTGGTATCATAGTTAGTTCAGTGCATGTTGCTCTCACCACCTGCTGACTAGCTGTCTGTCTGTCTATTTCTCTGTCTAGAAACTCAGGGGCATGCTCAAGTCCAGAGCCAATTGCACTCTCTGTCCAACGACTTTGCCAGGCTCTCAGAAAACAACTTTGGCATATACAGTGCATGCTGGAATTTTCTTCTGGCTACTGTACCTGCTTATGCACAGAACCTTGCCTTTTTGTCCTCAGTCCTTGTAGGCCAAGTTTAGCTCTGGTTTAATGACTTGGGCAACTTCAAAGGAATTGCCTTGATATGAGATATATTTTGTAGAAGGTTCCATGCTTACCCTTTTTCTTTAAAATCTCTCCTCTTATGCTTTCCATCATTATCTGCTTTTCATCCTCATGCCTTACATGTTCTTAAATTAAACCATCAGCATTGCCAAGTTTCATTTACAGAAGCATGAGATTCTGATTATCTTTGTAGTAGGATTTACTCCATCTTGTATTCTGTCCTCCCTGCTCCTAATATATCGTCTGATGGTAAATTCTGAGATAGGGAGGTCTGGATTTTTAAATCTCTAAGAACTGCTATTTGAAATTAAAGTGATACATATATATTTAATTAGAATATCAATAAAAATAATTACCAATATTCTTAAGTGACCTGAATATAAAATTATATGCTTTTAGATTTAAACCCCTTTTCTTCTCACCCTTTGAAGCTGAACAAATGCTTTATATATCAGAGTAGGCTGTATAAACTAAGGACAATGAGTTTATTGAGGGCCATACAACAATCCTGTACATCACTATTCCAGCTGGAATTTTCTGTCCACAGTCTTTCATGGTCAGATATAACAGACTCTGCCTGGCTGCAAGCCAAGCAGAAGCATTGATTTCCAAGGTGAAAAGAATTTTCCTTAAAATAAGCCTTTCTCTAAGATACTAAATGGGGTTCAACACTGAATACTGAGACTATGCAACTTCTGAGTGGCTACTGAAGCATAATGATCTCATGACTTTGTGAGCCAAGAGCAATCACAGATTTGTTTTCTATATAGAAATATTCAGACACATTTCAATCACCAGAACACAGAGGCACTAGGTGAATAAAAATTTAGGTGGGCAAAAAGTTCTCAGATAAGATGTGATATTGCTGAATTGAAATTCAGATGTAACAAAACAACATTATTTGTTAAATAGCTCCAGTGATGTTTGTGGAGTCTTTTCACTTTTTCTCCCCAAGAATTTTCCCTGTAATGATGCAGAAGTAATAGAAGTAATGGGAAAGGATTTTGGATACAAGAAAATTTAATAAAACTTAAGAAAGGAGAAATCAACAAAGATAATGAACATACTAAGGAAAGAAGCTTCAAGCTAGTTAAGATTTTCCTCACAAAAAATGAAACCTTCAGAGGTTTCATGACCTTTCCCCACCCCCAAATAAAAAGGGAAAAAAAAAAAAAAAAAAGAAGACACCTACGGTAGATGAACATAGAAAATTAATTCAACAAAAAAGGTCAGAAAAGGGCCCAAAGATGCATATCACTTGTGGATGGATGGCTTGGGTATCTAATCCTACTCTGCCACAATTATCTTCTGCCACTCTGAAACTAGGGGAACAGGAAGAATAAAAGTATGAAAATAATTTGCCTTAAATATGATTGAAAAGGTAAATTTTCATTGGTGTTTTGAGGTGTTCAAGTCTGAATGATAGTCAGAAGAATGGTTACACTTGCTTAGCCCAAGAGTTTATCTAGCCCAATAGCCTGTCTTCAGACAGATCACAAATGCATGCCTGGGTAAGGGTGAGTATATATGTGTTTCCTTATGACGTCCTCCTACACCAGGCTGTTGATATCTGTCTACATAGCAAACTTCTGTGGATCGTCTTCCAAGTATTTGTTCAATTTCCCCTTGAAGCTGGCTTCCACAATATTTTTTATATCTAGCATCCACAATATTTTTTTTACCCACACTGATTGAAGAAATTATTTTGGGGATTTTTTTGCCATGGTTGTTGTTGTTTGAAACGTAATCCTCATAGCTGCACTTAATGAATTCTATCTGTTGGGAGAGACAAGTAGCAGTCATGGTCTACTAGTCCTCTCTGTGCCTCTCCTATCTCTAGTACATCTCCTTTTCATGCAATAGTCCCAGTTTACTTTTGCCTCCCTCTTGCAGATTTTATTTCAACCTCGCTGTCCTTCTCTGCACCTACTATTTTATTGACCAGCCTCCCAGTGTCGTAAGTTCTTCTTCAACCCTTCACAGTTTCCCTTCATTTTCATTACCATGCATAAAGTATTGTTTTCAGCAGATTTTCATCTCTTTTCAGGAGACTTTCATCTCCGCTGTTGTTCTCTTGATGTCATAATTATGGCTCACCCATAATCAAAAAAAATCACTCCAAAGTAAGCACTCCTGCTGCATTTACAAAGCAGAAATGAAAGAGGGAGTTGAGAGGTTTTGTACTAAAAAGCTGATAAAAATTCTTTCAATCATACATCATTTTCAGTCAACTTTATATTTTTTATACACTCACATAAATTTCCATACTCACTACCCAAGACATGCAGCTTATAGCTCATGGGCCCTGTCACCCTGAAGGCAGGTTGCTTACAGCATACTGGCTAGGCAGCATCTTTCAGGAGGTGATTTTTTGTGGGGGGTAGGGGGGAGGTGATCCAGAATAGTAGTTTTTTTAAAACTCTGTGGAACAACTTTTTAAAGTAAGAGAAACATTAGTCCTCCAACTGGAAATTTACTAACCTCCTCTTGAGATTTCATGTCATCATATAGTCACACCTTAAAAATTGCAGTCCTTTGGACTACATTGCTGCCATCATAAGGTAATAACTCAGCCATGTCCTGTTTGAGCACAAGTTGATTAGTGGTAATCTTCATCAAGAAGGAAATCTTAAAGTAGCAGGCAATCCCTTTGTGTAGAAAGATGAGCCAGCAGGGAAAGTCTGGCATGGCTGAACAGAGCTTTGGATGGAACTCAGTGGAAAAAAAGAGTTGATGGCCTTGTCATGTGTGGTGGTTTGACCCTGGCTGAATGCCAGAGATTCACCCACAGCCACTCTCTCACTTCATTTCCTCTCCACAGGCCACATATCTCTCCTGGGACTCTGCTCTAATGTGGGCTCCAACGGGCTGTAGCATCCACTTGCTCCAGCATGGGCTTCCCTCTCCACGGGCTACAGGTGGGTCTTCTGCATCCTTGTGTTCTCTCCATTGCATGGGCTGCAGGGGGACAGCCTGCTTCACCGTGGTCATCCCCACGGGCTGTAGGGAGACGCCTGGAACCCCTTCTTCAGCCCTCCTTTGGCCCTGGCCTTGGTGCCTGCATTTTCTGTTACAACTTCTCATGGGTCGTCTGTGGCAGCCATCTTCTTCTTCCTGTTATTTTTTTTCTTCTTCTTACATATCTTATCACAGAGGAGTCTCTATCTCTTCTGATTGGCCTGGCTTTGGCCAGCGGTGGGTCCAGTCAGGAGCTGGCTGGCATTAGCTCTGCCAGCTGTGAGGGAGGCTTCCAGCAACTTCTCGAAGAAAAGCCTCTGCCATAGCTCCCCCCGCTACCAAAAAAACAGCCACAGCAAACCCAATACAGCATGCAATTCAGGAGGACTACAATGAAGTTGTGAGGATATGCAGGGGGATAATTAGAAAGGCCAAAGCTCAACTAGAACTTAATTTAACTACTGTCATAAGATAATATTTATATAAATGCATGAACAACAAAATGAGGGCTAAGGAGAATCTCCATTCTTTGTTGGATATGGGAGGAAACATAGTGTGCCCAGGTGGCCAAGAAGGCAAATGAGATCCTGGCCTGTATCAGGAATAGTGTAGCCAGCAGGACTCGGGAAGTCGTTCTTTCCCTGTACTCAGCACGGGTTAGGTTTCACCTTGAGTATTGTGTCCAGTTCTGGGCCCCTCGTATTAAGAAAGATGTTACGATTCTTTAAGATGTTTATAGAAGGGCAACAAGGCTGGTGAGTGCTCTGAAACACAAACCCTGTAATGAGCAGCNGTCATCCCCACGGGCTGTAGGGAGACGCCTGGAACCCCTTCTTCAGCCCTCCTTTGGCCCTGGCCTTGGTGCCTGCATTTTCTGTTACAACTTCTCATGGGTCGTCTGTGGCAGCCATCTTCTTCTTCCTGTTATTTTTTTTCTTCTTCTTACATATCTTATCACAGAGGAGTCTCTATCTCTTCTGATTGGCCTGGCTTTGGCCAGCGGTGGGTCCAGTCAGGAGCTGGCTGGCATTAGCTCTGCCAGCTGTGAGGGAGGCTTCCAGCAACTTCTCGAAGAAAAGCCTCTGCCATAGCTCCCCCCGCTACCAAAAAAACAGCCACAGCAAACCCAATACAGCATGCAATTCAGGAGGACTACAATGAAGTTGTGAGGATATGCAGGGGGATAATTAGAAAGGCCAAAGCTCAACTAGAACTTAATTTAACTACTGTCATAAGATAATATTTATATAAATGCATGAACAACAAAATGAGGGCTAAGGAGAATCTCCATTCTTTGTTGGATATGGGAGGAAACATAGTGTGCCCAGGTGGCCAAGAAGGCAAATGAGATCCTGGCCTGTATCAGGAATAGTGTAGCCAGCAGGACTCGGGAAGTCGTTCTTTCCCTGTACTCAGCACGGGTTAGGTTTCACCTTGAGTATTGTGTCCAGTTCTGGGCCCCTCGTATTAAGAAAGATGTTACGATTCTTTAAGATGTTTATAGAAGGGCAACAAGGCTGGTGAGTGCTCTGAAACACAAACCCTGTAATGAGCAGCTGAGGGAGATGAGGATATCCAGCCTGGAGAAGAGGAGGCTCAGGGATGACCTTATCACTCTCTACAACTCCCTGAAAGGAGGTTGTAACCAGGTGGCGATCAGGCTGTTCTCCCAGGCAGCCAGTGGCAACATGAGAGGACACATTCTCAAGCTGCACCAGGGGAAGTTTAGGCTGGACACTAGGAAACAATTCTTTGCAGAGGGAGTGATTGGGCACTGGAATGGGTTGCCCAGAAAAGTGGTGGAGTCAGTGTCTCTGAAAGTGCTTAAAAAGAGATTGGATGTGGCACTTAGTCCCATGGTTTAGTTGATAAGATGGAGTAAGGTAATAGGTTGGATTGATTATCTCAAAGGTCTTTTCCAACGTAGTTAATTCTGTGACTCTGTGATAGTGGCAAAGGATGAGGAGAAGGCTGAAGTACTTAATGCCTTCTTTGCCTCAGTCTTTAATAGTAAGACCAGGTGTTGTTGGGGTACACAGCTCCCTGAGCTGAAAGAAAGGACAGGGACAGAAAGCATAATGAAACCCCCATAATCCAATGGTCAGTGACCTGCTACTCCACTTACACATGCAAGCCTATGGAATCAGTTGGGATCCACCCAAGGGTGCTAAAGTAGGCAGATCCTTTTTGGCCAACCTGATCTCCTTCTATGACAAGGTGACCCACTTAGTGGATGAGGGAAAAGCTATGGATGCTGTCTTCTTAGACCTTAGTATTGTGACATTTTACCCTGTGCCGTTCTCCCAGAGAAGATGGCAACCTACAGCTTGGATAGGCACACTCTACACGGTTAAAAATTCTCTGGATGGCAGGCAAAGAGAGTGATGATGAATGGAGATGAATCCAGTTGACAGCCAGTCACAAGTGATATCTTCCAGGGCTCTGTACTGACGCATTTTAGTATCTTCATTGATGACCTGGATAAGGGTATCAAGTGAACCTTCACCAGTTTTACAGAAGACATCAAGTTGTGCAGGAGTGTTAATCTGCTGAAGGAGTTGAGGAATCTAACAAGCTGAATCCATGGGCCAAGGCCAATAGTATGATATTCAAGAAGGCCTGCACTTGGGTAGCAAAAATGATATAGGCTTGGGGAAGAGAGTCTGGAAAGCTGCCCCTTGGAAAAGGACTTGAGGGTGTTGATGGATAGCTAGCTGAAAATGAAGGTGTTGAAATTGTGGGGCTTTTGGCCTGGGGACACCCAGAAGCCTCGTGGGCGCACCTTTGCATCCTGGGACTCGCCGCCCCAGGGGGCCATTGCTGGCCACTTCCAGCAGCGCTGGGGCTGTGCCGGGTGCAAGACGCCGGTTTGAACTTGTGCGGTTTTTGGCCCTGGGACACCGAGCAGCCAAGGCTTCCCACCGGCAGCGATCAGGGGCGCAGCAAACAGGGGAAAGGCAAACAGGGATGTTAACTGTGGGGGGCTTGGGCAACCACGGGGGGCATGGGCAACTGTGGGGGGCTCGGGCAAACATGGGGGCCTCATAAATAAGCAACTAAGAGGCAGTTTGTGCGGCAGTTCATGTGGGCAGGGTAGCAGGCGCTCTCATCAGGTACTGTCTCTCCTTCCTCCCCCTGTCAGTCATGGCCAGAACCAGATGGATGACAGCCACAGCCAAAACCACAAGGGAGGCTCAGATCCAAACTTCCCTTGTGTCAGTGGATGTGGCTGTCCAGAATCCTGGCTGCAGGGAATGCCTGAACCTGATTGCTGTCCAGGAGGACAGCCTGCAAAAACCTGTATCCAGTGGGAGCTGGTAAAGGACCTGCTCTCCATGATAACAGAGCTAAAGGAAGAGGTGGAAAGGCTGAGAAATGATGAAGGTACTGCAATGGAAGTCGAATTGGGGGACAGTGCGCTCCCAACAACTGAGGACTCTTGGGAGCCCCACCATCCATGAGCACCTCACTTTCCTCAGTATGAGGTAGGAGAAAAAAACCTCAAGGATGAGGGGAAGTGAGAACAGGTCTCCTCCCGTGGAGGTAAGGCATCCCTCTCCTGTCCACCACCACCCTTTCAGATGCCACCCTATGAGATACCCCTACAGAACAGGGTTGGGGTTCTGAATTTTGGGGATCAGGCGGAAGGTGCAGAAGGCATGGAAGGTGGTGCCCCACCTAGTAAATCTC
>WEKX01010299.1:1454-22155 GCA_013390025.1 Pitta sordida
TGTGACATGGGAGGGGCTCAAGGCCCTATAACTACAGCTGCCGGGCCTCACAGAGGGGGGGTTGTGGATCTTCTGGATTTAGGAAGGCTGGTTTTTGCCTCTGACCTCTACTGCCGCAATTTTGCCCAGGACCATGTGGACCTGTGACTCCTCATCTCAGTACAACCTTCTCCCCTTGCTGACCACTAGATCTCCCTGCAGCCCCTTGGACATTTCAGAAAAGGATCACTGGCTGTTACTCCACTGGTTTGCCTGTCCTGAACCTTATTTCCCTGCCTCTGGAGTCCCGGGTGTAGCCTGGTCTCCCTCAAACTTGGCCCCCTCGTGTTTGGGTTTTTTTTCCCCAGCTATCTTCAGTCATAATTTTTTTCTCCATTGTTACTGTTGTTGTTCAAACATATATATATATTTGTTATATTAAAATTTTTCCTTTCTCCTAGTAAAGTTCTCATTTCTCTATTATTCATGTATCTCTATATTGAATTTATAGTCTGTCTTAATTGACACCAAGGCACCCTGTTACTTCTAAAAGAAAGAGGAAGCTTATGATTTTCCAAAGGTCTTTTTCTCCACCCCTTAGATCTACTTTCACAAACAAATCCTACAGCCATTTTATAAACTTTTCTAAACTGTGGAGTTCAATCATATTGTGCCAGAAGGATGTGGTGGGCTGGGGAGAAAAGAGTAGAGTAGACATCTAGGGAAGATAAGATTTATTCTAGATTTTGCATAGCAATTACCCTAGCTATGAGTAAAGAATACAACAGGGTAGACTAAAAGAAAATTGAATATCAGTTCTTCATGGAGCCGGATAGCTGTTAAACTGTGGGAGCACATTCTGGACTTCAATCACAGCTACCAGTGCAGGCTGTGAGTGCCTGTAGCAAAAAGGTAGTTGTTTTGTTGGTTATGCAACTTTGCAATGTGTTGGGTTTTTTTTTAAATAAACCTAACATTCCCCTGGTATTAGGACTGATCATCTTGAGGAATTAATAGATTATAACTGGCACGCATATATTTAGCTGTCAACTAATTTCTCTTCAAAGTGAGCGTTTCTGTCAGACAACTGGAGAACAACAGTTCTGTGGGGTGGATGTACTGGCTATTCCTGCACCAGGGCACTGGTACCCGGCATTTTCTGCTGAAGGAAATATATCAAAAATCCAGTGATTGCCTTAAGAATATGAAGTGCTACATTTGTGACTCTCCATTACTCTGTGTTGGTGCTGCCCCTCAGCTGTGAGAATTTCTAGCAGCTCTCCAGTCTCATGTAAAAAACATCTGATCTGAATAATAACAGAAGGGGCATGTGGCCAGGCCTTGGATGGTCATGCAGGTAGGAAATGGTTGCATGCAAGCATCTATACATGTGCTGCAGTTTCCTTGTAACATTACCCTTAATTAGAAACAACAAAGTTGAGTATACTGACAGTGAGAAGTTTTATTAGTATTTCACTTTACTCTATAATGGACAATTAGTTAGGCTGGAGTTCCCCCATTTACAGTTCACAGGTCCACAAGTTATTCCAAGTTGGAAGGGACCCACAAGGATCATCTAGTCCAACTCCCAAGCAAACAGCCTCCCAGGGATCGAACTCACAACCCTGGAGCCATGGGCACCATGCTCCACCCATCTAAGCCTCCCACCATCTAGACCATGTCACTGNAACTCCTTTCAGGTAGTTTCATCCTTCTATTTTATATTTGCCCGATATTTGAATTTTAAGGAATTCAGATTAATTTTTTTTTTTTAAGATTAGGAAAACTTCCTCTGTACTGTGTGTAAATCTAAACAAGTGTGCAATTTGAATGACTGTTATTTAAATCTCCTTGAAAGTGGCCTATTCTCTTGGTATTTAGAGGTTGCATCTTGATTAGATATAGATAACTGAATCTGGTATGGTTTAGTCATGAAGATGAATGAGACACATTTGTGCCAAGGATCTCCCCAGCAGTGCACAAGAGGCAGAAGGCTGGGGGCTGGCTTCTGCTGGAGGCTGGAATGAGCTGACATTATTAACCAGTTGTCTTAACTTCTTCTGAGTTCCAACCCAAAGTATTTAGTCTGTCACTTTTCCTTTGGCAGATTATCAAGGAGAATGGAAAGTCCCTCACTCTCTAGTTCCATTATTTACCACTGTCTATAATACAGGCCATCAAATCATATAATATCCTGAGATGGAAGGGACCTACAGGGGCCATCAAGCCCAACGCTTAGCCCTGCACAGGACTATCCCCCAAATTCAAACCATATGCCTGAGAGCATTGTCCAAATGCTTCTTGAACTCTGTCAGGCTTCATACTGTGACCGCTTCCCTGCTGAAACTGTTCCAGTGCCCAATCAACCTTTGGGTGAAAAACCTTTTCCTGATATCTAACCTAAAGCTCCCCGACTCAGCTTCATGGTATGTCCTCAAGTCCTGTCACTGATTACAAGAGTGAAGAGATCTGTACCTGCCCCTCTGCTTCCCCTTGTGGAGTTGTTGAGGACCTCAGTGTGGTGTCCTCTCAATATCCTCTTGTCTAGGCTGAACAGACCAAGTGACCTCAGCCAGTCCTTGTAGGGCTTCCCCTACAAACACTTCACCATCCTCTTGGTCCTCCTTTGGATGTTGTCTTATAGCTAATGTCTTTTTTAACATTTCGGTGCCCCAAACTGCACACAATATTCAAGGTGAGGCCACACCACTGCAGAGCAGAGTGTGACAATCCCTTCCCTCAACCAGCTGGTGATGCTTTGCCTGATGCCTCCCAGGACATAGTTGTCCCTGTCAGCTGCGAGGACACACTAATTCCTCGTTGACCTGGACCCCCAAGTCCCTTTCTGCAGCACTTCTCTCCAGCATTTCATTCACTAGACTATACACACAACCCGTGTTGCCCCATCCCATGTGTAGAATCCAACACTTGGCCTTTTTTAACTTCACACTGGAAAGAATCACTGTACTACAGGTTCACAGGTTATTCTGAGTTGGAAGAGACCCACAGGATCACCTAGTGCAACTCCCAAGCGAACGCCCACCCAGTGCTCAGGCCCACAAGCGTGGAACCACGGGCACCACACTCCATACATCCAAGCCTCCCACCATCTAGACCATGTCACTGAGCTCCTCATCGAGTCTTCTCTTAAACACCTCCAGGGGTGGTGACTCCACCACCTCCCTGGGCAGAACATTCCAATGAGAGATCACTCTCCGGGATAAACTTCTTCCGAATGTTCCTACCCCTGGCATAGCTTAAGGTCATGTCCTCTTGTTCTGGTGCTGGCAGCCTGAGAGAAGAGATTCACACACACCTGACTGCAACCTCCCTTCAGGTAGTTGTAAACAGCAACCAGATTACCTAGAAGCTGCTGAAGTAGAGGCCAGAGTTTCAGGCATCTGTAAGGCATGAGAATGAGATCTATGAACAGGGTATTTTTGTACTTCTATCCTGATTCTAATACCTGCCAATCCTTTTCACTGCCTTGGTTTTGTTAATTTTAAAATGAGTGGGAGTTTATTGACATATGGAGAATTATAATGGCTTCATACTCTGATAATTGTTACAGCATCTTGGCTCTCCTGTGTATCCTTTGAGAATGACACTGGAAAAGTGGAGATAAGGTTGCAAAGCATGACTGGAAAACTGTAAGATTCATCTTCCAGTGAAGGACTTTAAAACTCTTATTTGTTTGGATTTATTGCACAGAAAGGTGACTAGAGGAGCAAATTTCACAAGTACATTTGTGAGAAGAAAATGCCAGGTTCTTAAAAAGCCTTTTAACTTGCAGAGAGAAACATAGCGAGAAGCAAGGTGTGGAAGTTAAAGCCAAACAAACTTGCAAGAGAAACAGATGAGTTTTGGGAACAATGCACGTATTTTTAATAGGGAGAGGGGTTAACTGTGAAAGAATGTGATGCCTTGTTGCAAGATGTACCGTAGCAACATATAAATTGTTGGTTTGAAGCAGGATTGACAAGTTTTTATTGTACAGCAGATTGAAGGAAATGATCTGGTAGTTATTTCTGATTTTAAAACAAAGAGGTTTGTGCACATGACAGGTCCCTTCATCCATATGTGTACATGCAGTAATTTTAAAATCGTAAATATTGAATTAGGTGAGTAGCTTATACTTCTACAATATTTAACGTTTTCTCTGAAATACATAGTACAGAGGAGTTAAGTGCAATTTTTATTGATTTAATTTGCATATATAGTAAAAACAACTCACTTTGGGGTGTAAAGATAACTGTCAAAATTGAAATGTGCTATTACTCAAAAATATGTGGGCTTTCAGCATCTCTAGTTGCTTTCATTGATAATTTTGCTGTAATTTTTCTTTCTTGTAAATTAAGTTTCTCATGATTAAGTAAAAACCGAAACCAAGCAAAAGAATGTTAACCACAGGTCAAAAAAACATGTATTAGAATTGGAAGAAACTGGAAGGATCTCAAGATGGGTACTCTGAAGGGCAGGCAGTGTATTAAATTTTGGATTATGTGTGCTTTTTTTCCATTCAATTTCAAAATTATCTGAGATTGTAATAAACAAAAGAATTAGTCACATGAGCCCTGTCGTTTTCTAGTTTTGAGAATAATCTTCCTCTGAATCACTCGTGCTTTTAATTTAATGTAACAGTGACTTTATTGTGCTGTCTTTTAAAAGAAAGAGTAGGGGCTCAAGTTGGGGTTCACAGAGTTCATTTGCAGATTTTCTGTGTAAGCTAAGAAACTACAAATATTAGAACTGTGTCAACCTTGGTCCTGCTTTTGTTGTTAATAATATATACTGGTAGGAGTGCTTTTACCTGTTGCGTACAGGTTTCTCCATCAGATTTGTCCTGTAGACATTCACCACCTTCCCAGCAACAGCCAGCTGACCCACCAGCAGCATGAATACAGCAAAACTACCCCAGCTACTGAAAATGCATTCTGCAGAACTGCTCTGTTGTTCTTCATCCTGCCTGCATTTTAGGGCATACCCTGAGCACTGATGGTTTTGGAGGTCCTGAATGATGCAGATTGCATGTAGGGAGCAGGCTTTTTTCAGTCTTTTTTCACAAACACATGCAAGGTGCTTGTGTAGAGGTTGCTTTGGATGTTTAGAATTTGGGGATGGATTTTGCAAAATGTGCTAGATTGTGTGTATGATGAAAAATCTGGGAGGAGCTTGGTACTTTTCCTGTCAGCTTTTGTTGCCTTCTTTTAATAGAAAAATGGTGAAGAGATCTCTCTATTAACAGCAGCTGACAGGGCCATTGCAACTTGAGACATAAATAAATGGAGGAGAGGGAGGGAGAATTGGCTATGAATAAATAAATATTAAAAAAACTGATTGTAGGTGCATATACGTATACAACTAAGTATGCGTTCACAAGCACAGAGATCAGCACAGTTGACGACTCCTGCAAAGTAACTTTTTTGCAACTGAAAAAGTGAAGAATGCTGGCACATGGAGGAAAGCCAGAGGTGAAAACAAAACAAATTTTTCATTGTTAATGCAGATCATTTTGAAGAAGAATGAGCAGCAGGGAAGGTTTTGGCTTTGCAAGCAGGCATAGTCTGTCAGTTCATAATGAACCTGTTTTTGCCTTGCTTTCCATCTGAGATGTCAGTGCTTGTGTTTCCCTTTTTACTTCCTAGCTGAACTTCTTTCTTGATGAAAGCTCTTATTTTATTTTTAAACTTCTTGTTCCTGTAAATGACTGGAAGCTTTCCAGAAGAGCTTGGCTAAAGCCAGAGGGGACTGGAAGCAAAGAGCAAGGACAGACATAAGGACAAATTACAGACACTTGGGGGACACTGGTTTAAAGCAGCAAGAAACAACGCTGCTTCCTCTCCTTGTATTTTAGCTCTTTCCAGTTCTTTCTAAGGAGCAGAAAATTTCATTTCACATCCCAATGCAGGAAGAGATGTCAAGGAGACACAGATTGACCTTGGCAGTGCAAATAGCTTAGATGTTTTTAAAGGATATGAATACTTATTTTTGGAAAGTTAAAATAATTCATTCATTATGATGTAGGCAGCTGCACGTAAGATTTAGACTACAGTGACAGATGTGAATGGAAAAACATTAGGACTCAGCCAAAGGGTATTGTCACCTGAAGAATTTATGCCCAAATAACCAAGGATAGCACCTTAGTATCTACCTGGCCAGAAGTAACAGGCAGTGGCAGTCTTTCTGCTCTGAGTGACTGGATGCAAAGAAGGTCAGTGTGCCCTGTAACAAATTCAGGCTGATTTGAGGCTTCAGAAAATTATAGATTTTGGTGAGTTAAGTAGAAGCTCAGAGATTTTGGGATTTTAGTGAAATAGTGAAATTTTAGTGAATTTTAGAAGGATTTTTAGGTTTTAAAATCATTCATTTGGCCTGACAATTAAGACCGAATATTTGACGAGGTTTGAGGACAATATTAAAGGTGAAAAACCTTTTCTACCAGTCCTGAAGGGTACACAAAAGATGGTGCTAGCCAAAACAAGGGGAAAAGAATGTGAAACATTGGAGCTGATTGGTCAAAGGTCTTAAAGCAAAGTTGAAATTTATGACATAACGTTGAAGGGATGCATATTCATGGGGTAATTTCCATACGTATGAGGCAAGGGTATAAAAATAGGTGGCAAATCTGGGCGGGAGCTTTTGGCACCTGACAGGGCAGGGAACACTGCTGTTCCTCTTTCCTTGGTTCTTGGGCCAAAATAAATCTTTTTTCTCTGCTTGCAAACAAATACCTTGAGTCCTGACTGATTACCATTAAATCAGGCCCCTCTTCTCTCTTAAGAACCTGAGGCATGAAGCATACCAGGCAGCTGGAGAACAGAGTGGGGAGACAAGGTGCTTGGGTTGTTTTGGTTGCTGATGCTGACCTTGCATGACTTACATGTTTCAGTTTCTTCCTCTTTGAAAGATCCAAGGGTGAAAGACAAATGCAATGATGATAGCACTAAATTAAGAATCTGTTAACATTAAAGCAAGAAAAAAAGTACTCCCTGTTCTTCAGGCGCATTTAGACTGTAGTGGTATCTTGGTACCTTGGTCTGCCTAATCAGTCATATTCTCAGTTGCTCTTAAGCCAAGGGTTTTTTTCTTTTATAGCATTGTTTCCCCCTTGACCTGCTGAACTTTCTCCATTTAAAGAATGATATTTTACTAGTATTACTGATGTTATATTGGCAAGAGAGAAGGAGACATTAATACTGATTCTAGCTGGAAAATTGCTCCTTTTCATCATAGTGAGATGTCCTTCAAAGTGTGATCCAGCTTTTGGATGATTCTCCATTCCTGTATCAGCTTTGCAAAGGGACCTGATGACCTTCTCTCAAAGACTGTCAAAAGTCAAACTAGGCCTGGCGTGAAGGAGAAATTCATATATTTATAGGAACATTGAAATTTATTAGGCTGTAGCCTTAACTTAGGGAGACATTGTCAGCTTAAATCTCACCCATCGTTAACATCTTGTATAAATAAGCTGTAAAAAATACTATGCCTGATAGGGGAAAAAATTCTTCTCTTCCTAAAATAAACAAATGCACACATTTCTCCGAACTGTGTGAAAACTCAAAGCACAGAGAACCGACTCTGTGTTGACAGTAAGTGTCAAACAGAAGTGAAATGAATTTTCTGCCTGTGCTGAAAGAAATGCTGCTAGTTTAAAAAGGAAAAAACAAAAGAGGAAAATATGAGGAATGGACCACAGGGCAGTGCGATGACTAGGTATCTCCACTCCAAAATCCAGAGCTAAGGAAATCTTTTGAGGATACAGTGCATACCTTAGTCGCCACTTAGTAATACAACCCTTCTACCATCTTGCTTCCTCACATTTATCCAAGGGTCTCTTCCCCCAGGAAATTTTCCCATGATTTTTAGGTCAATAAAGCTTTGAAAGACATCAAGGCTGTAGTTTTCTGTTTCAAAGAGTTGAGAGATTTGGAAATGATACTAGATCTATGTTGTTACTCTGAGGAATGGCTACTCTTGCTATCCTAGTGCAGCTACCCTTTTTAAATTTTTCCATTTCATCAGTGTCTGCCTTCACCTCCAAATGACACTCCAAAGAAACCTGTCTTTCTCTTTTAACTACAGAGGATACTAGCCTTGTAACTTTTCTGTCAGCTTTGTTATCCTTCCCTGGCACTTCACACCAAGAGGTGCACTCCCTCATGTTTCTGCCCAAATATACATGTAACTCTTAGCTTCAGCCAATATATTTGTAGGGTATTTGAGCTATGCTGTAGGGTCTGAGAATTGTTTTCCTACAACACTGACATTGTTTGGCAAATTGAACATTCTTCGTGTGTTCAGAGCAGGATCAATGAGTGTCTCAGTGTGATCATAGGCCAGCCAAGAAGTTCTTCCTGAAGCAAAGAGTTGGATGCTACTGAAGGTCCTCTGCTGCTAAGATGCCTGAGATGTCTAAGATGTTACCCTGAAAATTGTAGAGAGGACATGGTCTGTTCTGGCCTGGATCTGAATCTTATTGTGATTCATGTCATAGATTGGTTTATAAAAACTGCATCAATGAAACATTTGTTCTTCACTAAGAATTAGAAAAATGAATGTTCTGGGTTTTCTCTCAACAGGAAAAAGATAATTTTATGCACAGAGTTCAATTCACAGCCCTGCCAGAAACTGTTCATGGCCTTGGGCAGATATTTATCTTGCCTGTAAAATACAGAGAATGATCCTGTCTGTTGTCCAAGTACTGTGAAGCTAAAGCAACCATAGGTATTCAACAACAAAGCGATATACATATATATATGGAATATAATAACATATGTAGCATATATATAGCACATATATGTATATGTATGTCTGGAGAGGGAGAGAGACCTCAACAGACCTATTCAGCTCTTATGGTAGAGGTTTCAATTCTCTGTATCCTTGACATTTCTGGAGGAAGTAGTCATCCTTCCAGTCATTTATAATCATATCTGCAAAGTGAATGCAACTACCCCTTATGAAGCAGCACATCCCTTTGGTTAGCTTGAGATCACTGGTATTGAAAATTAATGGCAGATGAGAATATATCAATAATACCTTACAAAGTTCTTCCTATTCCTTTCACAAGATACAGATCTGCTCTCTAAGTGAACAAATACAACAGGAGAAGGACACGCAAGGGCTGTCCTTTTAGTTCTGACTTTCACATCAGAGAAGCTGTTTCCTCAAAAGCCTTGTGGCAAAGCGCATTTTAAAACTTGATTTTAATATTCTCTTCACAAAATAAGAAGCCTTTGTGACCCATATTCTACTCACAGAGCTGATGGTCTTTTGTGCAGCACCCAGGAAGCTGAGGGTTGAAATCCTGTGGCGCTGTAGGAAACCCACAACTTCCAACTGTGAGATTTGGTCTTCAGAAGTATTTGCCAGCAGAAATCTGAGTTTCCTATGGAGAACAAGGAGAAGGTTCTGAAGACGCTAAGTGAGTTGGCTGCTTAATAGACTCTCAAGAATTTCTTCAGGGTATATTCTTTGTTGTGCTTCACCATTTTATTTTCAGCTCTGTGTGAAAATTCATTTTTTCCATTTAAAAGAAATCTTCTGTATTTCTATTAAACAACTTGTCATACACTGAAATGAATCTGACAGCTCCAAAATTCACAGTAAAATATAATCTAGAAATGTGCCCTTTTCCTTATGAATGAGCTCTCATTAGATAGATGTGTGGCTGTGTTCCCTAGGCATCCCTTCCTATATGTTTTAGTTTCTTAAGTAGGTGACTTAGACAGGAAGAAGTGTGCTGCTAGTTTTCCAGGTTTTCCTTGGGTGCAGAGAGAGTAAAAATTGCAAGTTAATGCTGGAATATCTTTGCTGTTGTGTGGTACTTGTTCAGAATGACTACTTTAAGAGGCATTTTATTTCTGTAACTGTAAATTCGTTGAACATCTAATTTTTATATTGTTTACCTCAAGGGAAATATATGAAAGGAAAATGACTATATGCTGGCATTTTCCATGTAGTCACCTTTTGTAATGGTTACTTTTGGTTGTCACATTCCTTCCTCTTCAAATTTGCTGTTTAAATTATATCCTTGCATACTTACATTCCCTTCTCAGCCCCTTCCTGCTAATAAAGGAGAAGAGAACCTGTCAGGTTGTTCCATAGAGGATGAGCATGAATTCTAATTTAATTCCAGTATAGCTTGCTTCATATGTGTCAGCACGTTTTTATCATTACAGTGTGACCTCTCCCCACTGAATGGAGGCAGTAGAGAAACCAGAGGTATGGTGCCACTCAGGCTGTCTGGGAGCTTTCCTTGGTGTGCAGCAATATGGAAAAAGATGCCAAGAACAGAATTTACAGCCAGAAAAATCAAATGCATATTTCAAATTATGTATTTTAGTTGAAATAGAAGTAGTCTAGTTCTCAACATGATAAAGGCTTATCTCTGAAGGCGTGACTCATTTCAGAGTGTCACTAACCTGGCCAGTACAAAGCCTTGCTAGGAGGCAACCTAGAACCACTCTGAACAAGTTTCTCTCTGTGCTGTGATTTCTTAAAGTCACTACGGAAACTATGCTCAGTCAATACTTCTTCCCCTCTTCCAGCAAAAACTGTATCCCGTATTCATCAGGAGCTCTTCAAAACTATTTTTGCCCTCCTCTTCTAAATAAAACATTTTGGGTTAAAACCCTCAAATGAGCAAAATCTGTACAGCAAATGATGACAAATACATGCTGCAGCCTGAAGCTGCTAATAAATTGTCCCAGTCAGTGACTGGCTGTTGAACCTCATGGGAGAAATTACAATATTGTCTGCAACATGGGTAATATTCTGGTAGAAACATGCATGATCTCAAATGGCTGCTTTCGTGAGTGCCAGAGGCCTTCAAATTCTTTTCTATTATTTCCTCTCTCAATTTAGCAATGTAGCTGTCTTACATGTGTGTACACAAACCTCTGGAAAAATTGTATAGCATTTAAATACAATTTTTTGTTGTTTGTTTTTTTACTTGGTGAGATTTTTTGGTTGGTTAGTTTTGTAAGTTTTATTATGGTTTGGATTTTTTCTTGTTTGTTGTTGTTGCTGTTGTTTTGGTGGGTTTTGGTTTGTTTATTTTTGGTTTTGTTTTTGTTTTTTTTCTGATAAAGTCCATCACACCACTATCACCTCTGAATGTTTTGGAGTTCTTTTTGTTGGAGGTACTTCTTGCTTTCATCACATGAATTTCCTACGCTTGTGAACTCACTAAGCCACTCTCCATAATTTACCAACAGTCCTGGCTTACTGGTGATGCACCTCAAGACTGGAAATTGGCTAATGTGACACCCATCCACAAGAAGGGCAGGAAAGATGATCCGAGTAATTACAGACCTGTTAGCCTGACCTCAGTCCCGGGCAAAGTCATGGAACAGATAGTCCTGTGTGTTATTACGCAGCAACTGCAAAATGACCTTGACATTGGAACTAGTCAGCATGGATTCAGGAGAAGCAGGACATGCCTGACCAACCTAATCTCCCTTTATGACCTGGTGACTCGCCTGGTTGATGAGAAAAAGGCCATGGATGTTGTGTACTTGGACCTTAGCAAAGCCTTTGACACAGTTTCCCACAATAAGTTTCAGGAGAAACTAGTAGAGCATGGACTGGATAGAAACATTTTATGTTCTGTTAGGAACTGGTTGGATGGCCGGGCTCAGAGAGTNCTATGGGGAGTGACTACGGGAACTGGGGTTGTTCAGCCTGGAGAAGAGGAGGCTCAGAGGTGACCTCATTGTTGTTTACAACTACCTGAAGGGAGGTTGCAGCCAGGTTGGTGTAAATCTCTTCTCTCAGGCTGATGACACCAGAACAAGAGGACAAGACCTTAAGCTATGCCAGGGGAGGTTTAGACTGGATGTTAGGAAGAGGTTTTTCACAGAGAGAGTTATCTCTCATTAGAATGGTGTGCCCAGGGAGGTGGTGGAGTCGCCATCCCTGGAGGTGTTTAAGAGAAGACTGGATGAGGAGCTTAGTGATATGGTCTAGTTGGTGGGAGGGCGTTCACTTGGGAGTTGGGCTGGATGATCCTGTGGTTCCCTTCCAACTTGGAATAACCTGTGAACCTGTGAACTTCTTCTGCCATGGCACATTTAATATGTTCTGCCATTGTAGTGCTAAAATCAAAGATTTCCAAGAAGTCCTTGCTTATTGTAGCCTAATTATCTAATTCTTCCTTCAGTGCTGAGTTTCATCTCCCTAATGTAAACTCGTTGGGAGCTCAAGTGAGCCTACATAATACAGAGTTGTGCTGAGAATTGGTAATGCCTATGTCATATGCTTGTACTTTCTCATTACCTGCTATACCTTCAGTGCTCCCCACTGTGATGCCACAGTGCTTCTGGCAACACATTGGTTTTTTTGAACGTGGGATATGAACTCAGGTTGTAGCCTTTAACCCTTATCCTTACAATGCCTTAAATAACATTTTAATAAAAAGTATGATTAAAACACAGAAGCAAGGTATGTTAGGTAATTTCTTGTACTGTGGGAAAGCTAGTGTTGGGCAATTTCTTGTGTCCTTAATGATAACTGTTGTCCTTCAGTATCTGTCAAGTCTGATATTTTAACATCTCCTAGCAAGGTAGATTGTTTTACTTCCTGTGGTTTTCCTGATTGCATACAGCTTTTTTGGTGTCATGCCCTGGACATTTTACACGTATCCTGTTGTTGAGGACTGATTTTCCCGCTGTTGCCTTCACCGTTTGTTATATTTGGCAGGAGGCCTCGGTGGTGCTTTATTTTAGCTAAGTTTTTTTTCTGCCTGTTCATGAAACCTCAGAAGTATAGCACAGACTTGATGACTTGCCTGTCTCAGGCATGTTATGAATTTCCCCTTACCCCATGTTTCTTTTTTGTGAAATGTCTTCTAATGACAAAACATTTTTTTCTTGTTTTCATTAACCTTTCTTCTTCTTCTTTTTTTTTTTTTTTTTGAGTAGTCATATTTATAACTACTAGTGATAGCTGGATATTCGTAAAATATGTAGTAAGTTACTGGAGAAAGTTTCTTTTTTTCTATTCTCCTGAGTGATCCCATTGCACTGTTGCTAGAAACCATGTAGGTGTACAGCTCTGCATTCCAATTCTTGCCAGAGTACAATCTGGTAGATAAATGTAACCACCTTGCAAGATGAAAACCAATTGTCTGTATGGTCAAGGTGTCTGTCTGCTATGTTTTCTGAGGTTCCTGGTAACATAATGGAAATAGTTTCTGAGATGGACTCCATCTGTTTTAATTTTGATGATCTGTGTTTCAGTGCTTTGTATTCTTAAGCACAGCCAGAATCCATGCAGTGACTATTGAACAATTCATCTGTGCTGATTTAAAAGAGCCAGTATGGTAAAAAGTGAGGAATTAGCTCTCATTTGTCTCATAAACACTAATCCATATGAAGTCCCCTTCCCTATGTCACTGTCATTTCTTACATTTCTTATGTCTGGATGTGCTGCTTTTTTCTTCTAGATCAGTGTTCAGATATCTTGGTTTTATTTTCCCTACTCTTTTTTTTAAATTTGGTTGCTTTGGGTTTGTTTTGGGTTTTTTAACTAATTAAGATAAGAAAACAAGAACAGCTTAGGGCCTAAATGACTGAATGCAGTTAGGCTCGTGAAAGCAGAAATGAAGGTAACCTAGCTGAGGTACCCATGGGCTATAACTAGATCATTAAACTTTCATTTTTATTGTTCAGTCATGTCATTCTAATTGAATATTCTACTTGGAATCCTTTTTAAAGTGATTTGAACAGAAGATTGAGACATGCCAAATAGTATATTAGAGACATTATATTTGAAATGACCAAAAAGAGCATGTGATAAAAAAGAGAAACCCACTCAAAAAACCCTAGTTAAGTGAATGCAATGAACAAGTTCTGTCCGAAAAGACACAACATAGAAAAGAAAAAGAAAAAGACAAAGTGAAATAATATGGGTCAAAGGTATCTTGTCCCACCATAGCAAGAAACAAAATCAGCTCAACAATTAAGTGCTTTAATTAAGATCCAAACCCGTGATATTTGACATCAGTTGAAAGGGAAAAAATAACTCAAATGTTCCAAGCAGTGAAGCAAGAGGAAAAGAAATCCCATGCTGAGAATCATTAAGACTCAAAAGTAATTCATCACAGGCGCAACTAACCTTATTACAGGAAAGTTGCATTGTCTTCATGGTGCAGGCATTGATTCCAAGCTAGGAAATGAACGGGAAAGCATCTTTAGTAGTAAAAGATGGAAAAATATTAAATTACTTCTGAAAATTGTAGCTGTGGTGTTTACTCCACCAAGGAAGGATAATGAGACGGCTGAGAGAAGTTCAGCCAGCCAGCATAAGAAATGTATTTTGTTAAATTCTAATTAAAGACTAATTTTTCTTGAACACTGTCCAAGCAGTGATTTATTTATTAATAAGAGGAAGCCCAAGGAAAAAATACCACCAAAACCCAAACAAACCCAATGAAAAGCAAAGATATTTCTCTTTTGCTGTCAGAATCTTCCAAAATTTTTGTGAGTTACTGCCCAGGTTAACTGTTCAATTACTGTAATTGCTTGCCTGGAAGCATAAAAGAGAGCTCTTCTCTCTTCCGGCTGAGCTCTCTTGTTTGCCTGTTAGATAAGGGCCTCATCCAGTGCCATATGTAGACTAATGCATCTTGCTAGAATGTAGACAAGCTGAGTAGTCTGGGCCAGAGACAATACTGTGGCTTGAGGAGAGTCCAGATGTAAGCGGGTCAATGCCCAGCTCAGACTGGCAAAGTGATGAACTCAATCAAACTGGCTTTTTGTACAGCCACTGTAGTCCCTGTGCCATGTTTTTCTCAGTGTTTCACAGTATCCAGACTTTTAAAGTATTCTTGCTGTCTTTGATATCCATATCCACTTTCTGAATTGATGCTTGGTGATCTGCTATTGCATGAAGAGAGAACCTGGACTGAGACAAATCAAAGGTAGCCTGAAGAGAAGTAAGGCAAAACTAAAAATGTCATTATTCATTCCAGCTCTGATCACTAATTGGCATTTCAGTTCACAAGTAACTTGTCCTTAGTTTGCCAGACCATGGACATGTGTGAACCTATTGGGTAATTTAAACTAACTAATTATGCAGAGAGCAACAGTCATTCCAAGTAAAATCATGACCAATACATAGACAACAAAGCCTCAGCAAACTTTGACCTGGCTGTGACTTTCTCTCAAAATATAGGTGGAAAATAATATGGGGAGCTCAGCATTGAGATTTGATGACTGGTATGGGCATGAATAAGTGGGATTTCCAGATGCACATAGGTGAAGGAGCAGCTTGTGGAGCAGTGGGAGTGTGCTATGTACTCTTTGATTTAGAAAGTGAAGTTGGTAGAAGTCTGGGATTTTCTTGCTAACCTAAGAGGAGAGCTCTCCATTCTGCCACATACTGAAGTGGTGCGATGAGGTTGCTTTGCAAGTCAATAGGCACATCAGATGTACTGTCCTGGACTGTCTTCTGCTATACGAGTATGGCTGAACACATCCTGTGTGGGATCAGGGGAGAGATCTTGGAGTATATGTAGCACATTCTGTGCTTATGCCACCTATGCCACTTTGCTTATCCCTTTGAGGGATACCAGGGAGTGGAAGAGAAGGATGTGCATTCTGGTCTCATCTTGATATTCTGTGTGGGTATGGGCAGAGAGCACAGCTGCGGAAAGCAAAACCTGATGGTAATACTAAAGGAATGCCTTACAATTGCTTCTCCAATTTTGGGACAATTATTTAAAAGTCCCTGACAATTCTGCACGTCTAAAAACCTGAGTCTCTAAAAAAAAGTGGCTTTGTGGTTGATAAGTTGAAGTGAAAGGCTCTTGGTTGATGTGGAAGGTGGCATAAAGAGAATGGTGTTGCAACATTAAAAATGTCCTGCAGACAAGGATCTTCTTGCTCAGAGTTAGAGCTGTGATTACTTCTGCTGGGATATGTGGGAGAATACTCTAAAAGTTTGGGCTTCTTTGGTTTCAAGAGACAGGCTAGCCTGTAGTTTGATTATTTCAAGACTGGTCAATGGGCTATAATTAGGAGAGGAATCTTTTAATGTACTGCTAATGCTGGCTTTCGGAACAACTTGCAGATGTTAAGGGAAAGTCTAGGGCCAGATCTGTCACTGAAGTATCAGAGTCATTATTTGGACCTTCCAAGTTTTCATTGTTTGCTCTTTCTTTTGCATAAAAGAGCTGTTCATTTAATCCTGAGATTTTTTGTATGCAGGTGTGCATACTGCTTGTCATGAATGCTTCCATGGTGTAATTTGATTTCAGAATAAAAACTATGCATTTTCAAAGAACTTTGGAAGCCAAACTGCCTGGCAGAAGGATTAGTATATAACAAAAAAGAAAACTGAAAAATAATCACTATGCTTGGATAAAAGGCAAGTAAGTAAGTTGATAAACCAGTCAAGGCGGTGGAGCTGTATTTTTCTAGCTTGAAAGCTGAACAGTTGTGCTGGAGAAGCGGAGATCATAAGGGTAAATTCCTTTTCAAAAGTAAAGCCCATTAAAGCTAGGAGTTGAAGCACCTTTCCCTACAGATTGTTCCCCATCAATGTGGCAGTTTCAGGAACCTAGAGTTGTTTTTGAACTTTGCTCTCCCCAAGCTGGTTCTGTTAGCACCAAGGTCCCTGACCCTAATAAAGGTTCAGAAAGTAGACAGTCATTCTTCCAGTTCTCAGGAATTTAATCAGATCAAATAGACTTCTGTTAGTGTTTGCTTACAGAAAATCTTTTGCAAGAAACAGATTCTTTTCAAAACTACGAGATGGTGAGAGTGGTATGATGCTCCAGCTACATATCTTTTGTATTACAGCCTAATAGGCTAGAACACATACTGGGAGAGTGTGTGACCAAGATAAATTTCTTTCTCAGCCTGAATGAGTTTAACTTTCCTTACTCACCTACCAGAGCAGAGGAAGTGCTGAGCAGAAGCTGTTTTCAGGCTGCCTTGCCATAAACGGTATACAACTGAACATCTAAGAATTTCTGATCAAAAGAAAGAGACCAGAAAGAGGGCATTACGGTAGTGGTTAGGACATTCTCTGTGCTTTGGATTATGCTTTTGTTTGTTTCAGTGACTTTACAGAAGGAAGAAGCAGAACTCATGATCAGCAGCAAGATTTAATAGGCTGAGTATCGCATTATCTGGGCACTGTGGCCTAAAGTGCCTGGAAAGTTTCCCCCATTTAGCCATACTTAGCAAGCATGTAAGGTGGGTCTTGAGGAGGCAGAAAATATAAATGTGAATCCCTTAGGCTCAGCTGAGCATTGACCTCAGGTTTTCTCTTTGCTGTCTTACTGTTTTAAGAGGGAGGCGACTAAAGGTAGCCTGCTGTGACACCTTTCTCTCATTTCTCAAAAGAAGATAGTGATCCTTGCTCAGTGTTCTTTTCTTTTTTATCAGCATGTAACTGTATCTCATTTGCAGGAGAAGATTCCAGATTTTAGTTTGAAGAGAGAAATGCTTGGTCACAAGCTGGTCAGACCACATCTTGAGTACTGTGTCTAGTTCTGGGCTCCCCAGTTTAAGAAGGATGTTGAGCTGCTTGAGAGTTGGACTAGATGATCCTGTGGGTCCCTTCCAACTCAGAATAACTTGTGAACCTGTGAACTCTTAATCCTGTTGCTTAATTTTATTCTAATTAACACATTAATTTTCTGAACTAATTATTTAAATAATTCCATTTTATTTTACTTAATTTTCCATTTCCTTAGGGAGTCATTGTTTTGCTCATAATTTTATGTAAACTAGCTCTTTTTAGCTTTTTCGCACAAACTGCACTATTTGGGAAAGAGGGCTGATAAATTCAAAAAGCAGTTGAGATGAGGAGACAATGGAGTTTTGGTGTTGTAGTGAGCTGGCATTGGCTGGCAGCCAAATGCCCACACATCTGCTCCTTCACTGCCCCATCCTCAGCAAGTTGTAAGGAAAAATAGGATGAGAAACGTAATGGATCTAGATAAAGGCAGGGAGACAGTCAAAGGAAAACAGATCCAATTTGGGGAAATGCCTTTAAATAATTAATAATTAAATAATTTTGAGTAGTGCAAAACAAAACCCAAACATTAAAACAACCTACTCCCTTTTTTTCACAGGCTCAGCTTCAATCATTAATTTCTGACTCCTCTTCCTTCCTTCCTGGACAGTTCAGGGGGGATGAAGGACAGAGTTGTGCTCAATGCAGAACTTTGTCTCTGATGCTCCTCATAGTGTTCTCTGGCTCCAACACTGGTCTTTCCATCTGCTGCAATCCTTCAGGAAAAAAGACTGGTGCTGCTCTCCAGTTTTAAACCCCAATGTTCATTATTTATGTCATATGTCTGCTTGAAAGTCAGTCTTGATTTATTTATTTTACACAATGGAACTGTATTATGTCAGATAAATAATATTGTGCAGTCCATCAAGCAAGTTTTTGAACATTTAACAGGAAAAAACCTGAATATACATACATTTTACTGACACACACATATATCAGGAGGGCCCACTTAAGAGTTTCTGACCTCACTTTAAGAATAAATATGTTGGAAGTTACATGAGTGAATTCGAACTTGATTTGTGAGATCTCCAACTCTGGTTTTGATTGTATCTGTGCAAAAAAAATTTGCTTGTTATGTTCAGAGAAAGGATTATCTGCATATGTTTCATATAGTGTGAATTAGCAAAAGAAGAAAATAACCTCACCACTGCCGGTATATAAATGGTCCGCAGAACAAAAACAGTGTGAGAACATAATCAATAGAAAATAGAATTAAAATGCTTGAGAAGGAGGGAGGGAGGCCTGGCAGACAGAGAAACGTGACACAAAAACTTGTGCTGCTGCAAAGTTTTAAGTATAAAATATAAAACCTTTCCAGACTGTGACAGCTCTCCTCTTAATCCACAAACCAGAAAGTGATTTTTAAATTAATCTCTTTTCACTAGAGCCCACTAAGAAAACTTTTTCCTTTTTCACTCAGCAGCATTTCCTTAGGAGTTACCTTATGTGTTTTTGACAGATGGTGTTTTATTGATAATGATTAGTGTATTTCTGTGTGGGAGTGTGTGTTTACAGAGCAGCCATCTGATTATGTTTAGACTCTTTTCCTTGGAGGCTGCTACTTTTGTTTCCAAGGATTGGTTGAATATATAACAGAAATAAAGACAAGAGTAGATCTTCTAATAAATGCATGAGTTATTTAAAACAACAACAACCAAACAGCCCAAAAGACAAGGAGAAGCATAGAAATATTGTTGGATGAAGTACTTGATGGCATGACCTAGATATTAGGGTAGTGTGTTATAGGTAGGATGGTGTGTTGGTAGCAGGATGGCAACAGGATAGGGAACAGTTTTGGCTAGGTTGGGTAATAGGTGATAGGTTGGACTTGATGATCTCTATGGTCTTTTACAACCTTCTGATTCTGTGATTCTGTGAAATATAGAAATATAAATTCAAAGCCAAGCTTGGGTTACTTCTGTAAAAGAAGTAATTTTATATAACCTGCTCATCTTGAAATAAAAAATTAAGCAAAAAGGCTGAAAATTTTATTGCAGATGATAAACCTGGAAAACGAGACCTTAAAGGTCATCTAGTTTTAACTCTCATGCCACGGACAGAAAAACCTTCCACTAAACCATATTGCTCAGAGCTCCATCCAACCTGGTCTTAAACACTTCCAGAGATGGAGTGTTGCCACAGCTTCTCTGGGCAGCCTGTTCCAGTGCCTCACCACCCTCACAGTGAAGAATTTTTTCCCAATATTCAATCTAAAATTACTCTCTTCCAGTTTGAAACCACTCCCCCTTGTTCTTTCGCCACATGCCCTTTTAAAAAATCCCTCTCTGTCTTTCTTGTAGGCTCCTTTTAGGTACTCTAGGGCCACAATTAGGTCATCCTGAAACTCTCTTTCCCAGGCTGAACAAACCAAATTCTTTCAGCCTTTCCTCATAAAAGATATGCTCCATCTCTCTAAACATCTTGATGGCCCTCCTCTGACTTGCTCCATTATTCATGAACAGCGAGTTCATGTCTTTCCTCTGCTGAGGACGCCATGGCTGAATGCAATACTCCGTGTGAGGTCTGTCCAGCACAAAGTCCAGGGACAGAATCCCCTCCCTTGATCTTCTGACTACTCTACTTTTGGTACAGCCTTGGATACAATTGACCTTCTGCAAGTTGCCAACTTATGTTCAGTCTGTCACCCACCAGCACCCCCAAGTTCTTCTCAACAGGGCTGTTCTTACTCCCTTCATCCCCCAGCTTGTATTGATACCAGGGGTTGCCTTGATCCAAGTGTAGGACCTTGTGGTCTTGTTTAACCACATGAGATTCCCATGGGTCTACTTCTTGAGCTTGTCCAGGTCTCTCTGGATGACATCGTGTCCTTTGGATGTGGCAACAACACCACTCAGCTTGGTGTCATCTATAAATCTGCTGAGGATGCATTTGATCCCTTCTACTCCTGTTTTCCCTAAAATAACAATTTCTAAATATATATTAAAAAAAAAAAGAAGTCAGCTTTCCCCTTTGATTTGCTCAAATTTCTGAATAAGAAAATGGACTGGGAGAAGAGGAGACTTGAACTTGTTATGATTTTCACAGAATCACAGAATATTATGAGTTGGAAGGGACCCACAAGGATCATCTAGTCCAACTCACCACCTAACACCCGTACAGAGTCCGAAAGCACATCCCAGAGCGTAACACCACCTAGATCCCTCACAGTCTAGCAGGCCACTCCGAGCCGGAAGGG
>WEKX01010299.1:22732-33033 GCA_013390025.1 Pitta sordida
CAGTTGCTGTGTAATGGCACACAAGACCATCTGTTCCATGACTTTGCATGGGACTGAGGTCAGGCTGACTGGTCTGTAGTTGTTAGGATCATCTTTCCTACCCTTCTTGTGGATGGGTGTCACATTGGCCAATTTCCAGTCTTGTGGCACAACCCCAGTAAGCCAGGACTGTTGGTAAATTATGGAGAGTGGCTTGGCGAGTTCATCCGCTAGTTCTTTCAAGACCCTCGGGTGGATTCCATCCGGTCCCATGGACTTATGAGGGTCCAAGCCACTCAGCAAGTCTCTGACTACCTCCTCTTGGATTACAAGGGGGTTATACTGCACCCCAGCTCCTTCCATGCCACTGCTGATCCAGTTGTCTTGCGGGCAGTTTGTTTTGCTATTAAAAACAGAGGCAAAGTGTGCATTGAGTATTTCTGCCTTGACCTCGATTGTAGGGGTACATGGCTGCAGATATCTCTCAGCCTGATTTTTTGCCTTTGGCTACATCCCTGGAAAGACCTTGCACCTGGTTTGCTCCCTTGCCATGTCTGGTGCTGGCAGTGGAGCTTATTTAACACCTGGCTGTGCCTGCTGCACTCAGGATCCGTGGTACTGTGCCCTGGTTGGTGATGATACTTCCTATGCTAAGATCACTGCTTAGAGAGCAGTCAACTTTTCTGTTCCTTGATTTTCTGACCTGATAAATTTTTGCTTCCTCCGTTCTGTTGTTGTTGATGCCTTGAGGTTTTTCCTCATATTTTCTGTGATTTAGTTTGGCTATATAGTTTCACTTAGAAGAGTTTCTACTAGGCCTTTCTCATGAATTGTGAATATGTGTTTACATTCCTTCTGAAGACAACAGGGGTAACAAGATAAAATAGAAGGCCCAGTACACCTGGAGAAACCTGGGGGAAGCAGATCCAGGGCTGGGTTTAGGGAATTAAGAGAAATCTGTTTGGATGTACGGGATACACAAGGGTTAGATGAATTCTAGTGGGGTATTTGAAGGGGCATAGTGTTTTGAAGATTATGAATGTAAACTGATAATTTTTTTCTCTCTTTTGGACCTGGAAAACCCCCATTAGAGACTTCCCTTTCCCTTCACTTCTATTAACTTTGTTTGGAATTTTTCTCCTTTCCCCAATTTTAGGCATCAGTGTGATTAATGATAGTAATATGTGGGGATTTGCATTGTCTTCCTGTTTTGTTTGGAAATCAAACAAGAGACAGTGGTGGGAATGCCTTTTTATGTACCTATGGTCAAAAGTTTATTACTCCTTTTGTGAGATGGGGTAGAATGTGGAGAAGAGAAGCTACAAACTGTGGAGAAGAGAAGCTCTGGAAGGGTGGTAGAGGAGCAACTCATTTTGCAGCACTGTGATTTTAGATTTCTGTAAGTCCATTGTCAGGCTGCATCATGATCTCACGCCTCCTTTAGGAGCCAGGCAGTAGAAGCTGGAGGTAGAAGCCTCTAGTCCATGCACACCCAAGCTCTTTATCCGATCCAACCCTCAGACTATTGCTGTGTGTAGTTGTTCTGTCTAAGGTTCCAAAATGTTTTTCTCCTTGCCAGCACCTTCTATGCTCAGCCAACGCTTTGATTGAGAATCTAATTATGGACAATCAAGGGTAAATTTGATCAGAGATGTTATCATGCCTCTGAGCCTTCAAAGGTATGCCTTGCTGCTCCAGCACTATGCTGCAGTGTTCTTCTGGCCCTAAAGAGTTCTTTGTTCTGGAGTGTATTTGTGTCTTTGCTAAACAATGCAACACTACAGATTCACAATTAATATATTGGTCTCGTTCCCAGTTATCAGAAGTTTGGTTTTATAGAGATTTTCCAATTTTTAGGAGAGATTTTCTAATTTATTTTTCTTGCCTTTTGTAGTCTCACATTTACTCAGTTTCAGTTCTCTGTTGTTTTCCTTTCCTTTGGCACGTGAGAAGAACACATTAAAAAAGTCCCTGCAGTTTTCTTTGAAAAATTCTGAGAGGGTACACTGATTGAAAACACTGTAATACTAGGTTAATTCAGGTCCTGCAGCAGTTTCTCAAGTGTATCTCGTTAAAACCTACCTACTCTAAAGAAACATTAGGCTGGCTTGTATATTGCTTTTATTATAACAGTTGTGGCAAAATCTTTGGCTTGTTCTTCTCCTGTCTCTGGCTATACTTGCTGCATTATATTCAGACCATGAGAGCATGCAAATGACTGAAGAACCTGTATCTGCTCCAAAAGTGTTTTTGAAAATTTCATTGGTAATTTCCAGTTTTTTTATCTGCCAGACCTGTGTTTGAGCTGTGTATATCAACCATTCTGTTCAAATCAGCTTTTCACCTGACCTTGCTCAGTCATAATCTGGCTACCAAGTCAAATTCAGATTTATTTCACTTTCTATAGCTAGAGGGAGTATTTCTGCTGCACCTATTTATTATTTTTGAATTAATGTGTGCCTCAGTCTATTAAACATTTTATCTTTTACATCCACCCCTTACAAAAAAACCCCACCAAATGCCTACATCACAATTTGTGTCTGTAGTCTTTCCTTCCAGACTGTCCAGATACAACTTTTGATTCCTATATGTCAGAATCAAGTAGTGACTGGCACTTCGATCTTTGTTTCTTGGGCATTTTTGCATTAGAGCAACCTTTGTTTTAAGAAACGTGTTGTTGGTTGAATACATTTTGAGGTTTTTTCCGCTTAGTGGAGACTTATAATTTGCTGTAAAAGGAGTTTAAACTTGGATATCTCACTTTCATTAGTTAGCTGTTTAACTTCTGTTCCTTGTGGGCAGCTAAAAAGATGGGGAAATATAGATCCAACCTGAAAGTATTTGAAATGTAACTGGGAAGCAGAGCAAAGTAGAATGCTGTGAGAAAAGAGACATACCATCCCATTGTTCATTTGCCAAACTAGGGAAAGCAGGTTTTCAAAGTTAAACGTACATCTGACCAGCTTGCTATCATCTCTTTTTATGGCAAATGGAAGTAAAAGGGAATTTCCAGAATAAAACTCATCTCAGTGAAAGGTATGTGCCTATTGCCAACCTCCTCCTTATCAGTAATGAAGTTATAACAAGTATGGGCATGAACATTCATATGTACTTCCTCTGGAACCCAGTGGAGTTTCTTGTCAGGCTGTCCATGATACTTAGATGGCAGCAATAGTGCCAGCTAAAGGGAGTCATTCCTCTTGCAGATATTGCTGAAAAACTAGCCATATTGGAAAAAAATCCCCACCCAAATAAAACAAAAAATTAAAATTATAATTTTCAGTCAGATTAGTTTCTGACCACAGAAAACTAAGTCCTGACCTTCTTTGCCAGGGGCATGTGTGTCAGTCTAGGGTAGGACAGGACTTCTTTTTCTGAGTCTGTTGTGGCCTTGGATCAGTTTGGATGTTCAGAGTTTAAGTTGGGTCAATCAGGGTATTTAAAGGAGCTCCACTCAATGTGAGTTGATTTAAAAGTCAAAATATTCTCGATGTTTTAGGAGGAGCCATATTTTGATTGACTTTTTCTTTCAGTTCATCTCACTTCTGACATCTACATTCAAATAGGCTGCATAATTTCTGGAAATCCTTTCTTGTTCTATTCAGTAGCATGGAGGGTTTGTGCCTTCAACAACCTTATTTGACACCAGTGCTTTCGTTGAGGAAGATTTTTTATATGCTGAGAGTACTACGTATCTCCATTTCTGTCAGTTGCTTTTTCAGAAACAGTGTTTTGGTTAATAGGTTTTATTTGCCTTATTTCATTGACCAGTTCAGAAGTAATTTCATAAAGTGAGGACAGGAGATTTAATTTCATTTAGTAGTCCTTAAACCCCTAGCTTTTTTTGAATTTATGAAAAGATAATGTTGATGTGTATTGGGGACTTATGTTGGCTGGTTTCAGTAGCTGTTTTGACAATCAAGTTATTGTCAAAATCAGTAAAACAAATAGCAATTTTATACTTTAAAAAAATGCATGTAGCAGGTTAAAGTTCTAGGGCTTCTGGAAGACTTAAGTATTCCAGGAAGTTTGCTGCATCATAGAGAGATTTGCAAATCTTGACAGGTTAGTTCTACTAAACACAATCTCTAAATATGTTCTACAGGACTTGAATATTTGAAAGGGTCTACCTTATGTTTTTATTACATGACAGCATTGGAATGCCAGGACCAAATGTAGTGTTCTCCTCTGCTGTCAGTATCAACCAGTAGCAATAATCCCTGCTTGAAGGGAAGGATTGATTCCTGCTCTCTTGTACATAGACAGCTGCTTTGTGATTACAAAAAGGACTACTTTTTATGTAGTCTACATAAAATTGCACCATTAACGGTTCATGTCGCTAAATTTTTCCCCTAGTTAAGATCAGACAGGCTGCCATCTCTTATGGGTGTATTGTATGGCCTGTCCTTTCGTTTTACTAGAAAACTACAGTTTCTGAGATCAGATAGATGTGAGGAAACATAATAGTCTTTGTTGCCAGAGCAGTGGGTCACAGGGGAGGCACCACAACTGCAAAAACCTGTGTAAGGGCACACATAACCAGTGGCAAATACAATTCCAGTTAATTGCAGTGATTTGAAACTCTTGCACTGAACGAACTTAACTGCTTACAGCTGTGAAGGACATTGCTTACTAATACTTAAAGCAGTCTCCCCTTTAGATCTTAGGGCCTCTTTCCAGCTGTCTGGGGTCTTCATTCTGCCTCTTGAAAGGTAGTGGCCATTGGAAGCATTTTGTATAGGCAGCACTTGCTGGTCATTTTTGGAGTGGAAGAACAAGGAAGATCTGTGAGTATGAAGCTCTGTTTTCACATTTCCGTGTTTAGATATTTTAATATAGTGCTTTTAGGGGCCTATGAGGAAAGCTGTCTTGTGTGCTTTTTCACTGTGTTGTAAAACTACTTCAGTGTGTGGTATAATGTGGTATAATGCCATGGAAGGCATTATTACAGATTTTTAACATGGCTTGTAGGTAGAGGGGTGGGAGGAAGATTTAGAGCTATCATAAATTTTTCAAGGTATTCTTTGTAAAACACATCCAATGTAGAGTCTTCTCTATCTGATGTCTCTTACTGAGATTCCAAGTGCTTGGTACTATTCAGATTGAGTTCCTGACTGTGGAGTGGCCTTTCTTTTAAAGCAGATTAAGAGACCCACTGGACAGAGTACTGGCTAGATGTCTGATCTTTTCAAAGCAACATGATTCAGTGATCATTCTGTGGTTTTCTTTCTGACACTTATGATGGTATTTATATCTTCTGCCTTTAGATAGCTGAAAACTATATGTCTGCATCTAAGTGACTATTTATCCTAGCCTGTATTTGCTGTCATTGGAGAGAAACTAGTACCTCCAGAGCGATGTTCCCCAAACTTACTTTAGAAACCAGTTTCAGGATGAAATTACAGTGAGGCTCCGTGTATTCGCGTTCTGCTATTTGCAAGCTTCAGTATTTGCAGGTGATTTTTCTGCGAGCTGTGCGACCTCGGTGCGTGTGCAGAACCTACCGCAACCTCAGTCTGATTGGCCCCCAGCTCTGCTGCTCGTGGCGCTGGCTCCGCCCCCCCCCGCCTCCCCACTCGCACAGCCAGCCTCATCCCTGTCCCCTCACCCCACCCCGCTCACAGGGCTCATGGCACACACGCGCCCCGATCCCGTCTCTGTCCCGCTCGCTTGCTTGCTGCGGCTTGTGGCACCACCACTTGCCCTCCCTGCCCCGTGCCGGTCCCGTCCTCGGTGGAGCACAGCCAGACATCTGAAACAAGCCCCGCTCCCAGGACCCACCCTCCTCCTGACCTTATTAGAGGAGGGGGCATGGCTACAGGCATGGCATACTCGACTACATAGTGGGTTCACTATCTTTGCGGATTTCACAACTCGCGGGAGGCGGGCCAGACCCAACAGCCCGCAAGTAATGGGGGTTTACTGCACTTTCCTTCTTTAGGCAGCTTTTTACCTTCTTTGAGTATAATGTAGGGCTTGGAAAAAGCTCACACTTTTGAACTAGCTGCATTGGATGGAGCAAATCCCTCTTTCTGCCTCAGAAGGAGTTTAATGCAGTTAATTTTGTTTCTGACAGAACTTACCATTTTCTTCCAGTAAGGATGAGCAAAGTAAAGCCTTCACAGAGTGAAGTCTTGTGCTTGTAAGACGGTCACAGCTATGACCAAGAACAGACAATTTCTGTTAAAATTATCCTTGGTTTACCAGTACGACATAATCCTTACAGTACCATGTTATTGTTTTTGTTGTGCACTGTAAACCTCACTGCTAATGTTCAATTTGAGTTTTTCTTTCAAGAAAAAGAAGTGAGAATGTGCTAATCCTTGGAATAGTCATTTAAGTGACTCTGTGGGGCTTTGTGTCTACCTTCTAATCAGACATTCCTTTCCACATTTTCTATGTGTGATGGCTATCTAAGAAATAAAATCTGTTTCACTTTGAATTTGCACATCTAAGTTGCACCCAGGTCAAGCTTTGTGCCTGAGTAGGTGTGCCTGAGATCCTCTGAAACATGAAGAGGCGTAATGAAGGCACACAGCAATTGCAAGACGTACTTAAGCAACTGAATATCAGTTATAAACAGTGAAAAAGCTTAGGGATTGTTACTAGCATGTTGTTTTAGCTAAATTAAACTTCATGGTTAAGTTTATTTGTCTAGCCTTTATTTAAATATGTGGAACACTTCAACATTTTTAACAAAAGACATTAGCACTAATAAAATAAAATGGACTGATTTGCTTGGAAATCGTAGTCTTTGACTAGCCAAGTGGTGATTGCATAAATGGAACTCTGTTTCTAGATGGCAGCAAATCATCAGAACAGCGTATGGGCTGCATTTAATGTTTGTGAATAGATGGAGGCCAATATTGATTTTGCTCCTAAAATTGCAGGACTAAAGTTCCTAACTAGCTTCCCCATCCTACTGTATCTTTTGTTCCAAATAATTTTACTGATTAAGGCATAAAAATGTTTATCAATAATTTCAATTTTTTTCCAAGTTTGTTTTGTGTGTGAATCCTTTCACACATAAAAACTGTGGTGATTGTATTGGAGCTGGATGCTGTCACTCTTTACTCAGGATGTATTGTGTATTTTCATCAGCTTTTGCCTTGCTTTCTGCTTCATCTGTTTTCATGATCTTTTTTATGATCCATTAGTTTAAGGAGGTGGCTTTCTTAATTACTTATGCCCCATCTCTTATTTTATTTTAGCTTTTATTTATAATTTTAGTAAGTTCTGCAGATATCTACTGCTTTAATTAGTGAAATGTATATTGCCTTTACAATCATGTTGTCAAACTGGGGTTGTTTACTGCCCTAAAACACCTTGATTTTTGTCACTAGTGCGTGATTAAGTGCACAATTAAGACTAGAGGATGGTAGCAGCCTCTTTCCATCTTTGAAATCTTTGAATCTGTCAGTTGGTTTGTGTTCCAGCTACCTAATAATGCTGCTGCTCATGAGCACTGTATTTTTGTTTATAGCACTCTAACACATTAATCTGAAACATTGCAACATGAACTACTGCAAACTTAAAATTTTGCAAATCCTATTGAACCGACTGGCTTTTAGAATGTGTCAACTGTGCATAAAATACTAGATAGTCTGCATGTGACTGAAAATAAATTGATGCTTTCTCAAAAGATCATTTTCGAAGCATAATGTGTATTAAATGTGCAGTATTTTTTCTCTCATACCACATGCAGAAACAAGCAAGTTGTATACTTCCATTTATTTTTTCCCTGGCTGTATTACTGTGATGTACAGAAGAAATATTTTTTGTCAGAACACTTCTTGTGAGATTGAGTTTTGAAGTGGCTTTCCATTTCCCTGATTTGTTTGAGGTTGAATCCCAGAATCACAATGTGTGAAGCGTCCATCCTGCCTCTTTTCAGTTGTGTAACATTGCCAGTGACTTGGAGGGCACTGCTTATGTGAACATGAATTATTGTTCTATTTACTCTGCTGTCTTATAAAGATATTATGCTTGGTGTATAACTGGAAAAACTTTAAGGGTCTAAGATATGAGCTGTTGAGATGTGCAAGGTATTATGTAGTTTTGTTTGCTTTCTTTTCAGACATCACTGACCTCCAGTATTCTTGAGTCATTCTAGTAAAGAAATGTGAACTCTTCTTTCTTGGTTCTCATGTAGATTCCTTAAAATGTATTAGTGCACACTAGTTCAGCTCCTGAAGGGATAATTTCCTCAAGCAGCAAATGCCACCTAAATAAAATTTGATAATTTTTTTTCTGTACTGAGCTAGTTATTTTTTTTCTCACAGGAACAAATCAGACTACTTCAATTTCTCTCTGTATTTGTTGATACAATGAGGTTTCTGAGATCTGAAAGCCAACCAACCAGATAGAAATGCCCACTTACTGCAGCTGAAAAGAACTGGATGCTCTTTTTGACTGAAACTAAGGAAAAAAAGGGAGAGTTCCTAGCTTTGGGAAAGAATCAGCAACTCAGGAAGAACACAAGGATGTTGTAGGATAAATAGGAGAAAATTAGAAGGGCCCATGAATTACTGCAACTTAATCTGGCTACAGATGGAAAATAAAATGAAAAAAGGTCTCTGTAAATACATCAGCAACAAAAAGAGGGTTAAGGAGAATCTCCATCTTTTATTGTATGTGGCAGGAAACATAGGATGAGGAAAAGGTTGAGAAACTTAATGCCTTCTTTACTTCAGCCTTAAATAGTAAGGCTAGTTGTTTTCCTAATACGTGGACCTCTGAGCTGGAAGACAGACAAGGAGCAGAATGAGCCCCCCCAAATCCAAGGAGAAATAGTCAGTGATCTGTTACGCCACTTGGGCACATGCAAGTTTATGGACTGGATGGAATTTAGTCAAGAATACGAAGGGAGTTAGTACATGTGCTCATCAAGCCACTTCCCATCATTTACTAGCAGTCCTGGTTAATCAGGAAGGTTCCAGTTGACGGGAGGTGAGCAATTGTGTACCCCATCTACAAGAAGGACCAGAAAGAGGATCCAGAGAACTACAGCCCTGTCAGTCTGACCTCAGTGTCAAGGAAGGTCATGGAGCAGGTCATCTTCAGTACCATCACATGACACACACAGGACAACCATGGGATTAGGTCCAGCACATGTCAGATTGTGAAAGGTAAGTCCTGCCTGCCTGCCTGACCTGATCTACTTCTATGTCAAGAGGACTCACTTAGTGGATGAGGAAAAGGCTGTAGATGTTGTTTACTTGGACTCTAGCAAAACCTTTGACATTGTCTCCCGCAGTATTATCCTGAAAACCTGGCTGCTCGTGGCTGCTCAGTGGGTTAAAAACTGTCTGGATGGCCAGGATCAGAGACAGGTGATGGATGGAGTTACATCCAGCTGGTGGCTAATCATTAGTGTTGTTAACCAGGGCTCACTACTGGGGCCAGTTCTGTTTAATATAGTTGTCCATGATCTGGACCATGGAATGAAGCGCACACTCTTTGCAGACACCAAGCTAGAAGTGAGTGTTGTTCTACTGGACGGTAAGAAGTCTCTGCCAAAGAATCTGAACATACTGTATTGATGGGCCCAGGCCTGTTCTAGGAGGATAAACAAGGTCAAGTGATGGGTCCAACACTTGTGTCAGCCCCATGCAGCACTAAATGCTTTGGGCAGAATGGCTGGAAAACTGTGCAGCCAAAAAGGACTTGGGGGTACTGGTTGGTAGCTGGCTGAACATGAGCCAGCAGTATGTCCAGGCAGCCAAGAAGGCCAAAGGCATCCTGTCTTGTTTCAAAAAATAGTGTGGTCAACGGGACTAGGAAACTGATCATCCCCCTGTGCTTGAAACTGCTGAGGCTTCACCTTGAACCCTGTGTTCAGTTTTGGGCCCCTCAGTATAAGAAAGACATTGAAATGCTAGAGTGAATCCAGAGAAGGGCAATGAAGCTGGTGAAGGGTCTGGAGCACAAGTCTAATGAGGATTTGCTGAGTGAGCTGGAGTTATTTAGCCTGGAGAAAAGGAGGCTCAAGGGGATACGCCAGGGGAGGTTTAATCTTAACGTTAGGAAGCGGTTTTTCACGGAGAGAGTAATTGCATATTGGAATGGGCTGCCCAGGGAGGTGGTGGAGTCGCCATCCCTGGAAGTGTTTAAGAGAAGACTGGACGAGGAGCTTAGTGACATGGTCTAGCTGGGGGGTGTAGGGCTGGATGACCCTGGGCCCCTTCCGGCTCGGAGTGGCCTGCCAGATTGTGAGGCATCCAGGTTGTTATTATGCTCTGGGATGTGCTCTTGGTCGCTGTACGGGTATTAGATGGTGAGTTGGACTAGATGATCCTTGTGGGTCCCTTCCAACTCATAAT
>WEKX01010299.1:33083-52360 GCA_013390025.1 Pitta sordida
GAGGATTCTGTGATTCTGTGATTACTCTCTACAACTACCTGAAAGATGATTGTAGCCAGGTGAGGGTTGCTCTCTTCTCCCAAGTAACAAGTGCGTAATAGGGCAAGAGAACATAGCCTCAAGTTGTGCCAAGGGAGCTCTAGATAAGATATTAGGAAAAATTTCTTCGTGGAAATGGTAGTCAAACACTGGCACATGTTGCTGAGTGAAGTGGATGAGTGACCATCTCTGCAGACGAATGGATAAAAGATGCGTGGATGTGGCACTGACAGACAAGGTTTAGTGGTGAATTTGGCAGTGCTGGGTTACACTTGGACTCAGTGGCCTTAAAGATCTTCTGCAACCTAAACAATTCTATGAATCTATGGTTCATTGTTAGCATTTATGGTATATGATGAATCAGAGGAATCAACACATGTGTTTGCCAGTCCAAGCCTGGACCAAAGGTTACACAGAGGTTTGGATCTTATGCTGTGCATACTGCGTCTGGTACCTTTTGTAGTCTGGGCCCTAGTGCTAGAAAAGTGACCACAACAGTATTTTGGCTTTTATGGAAGTTCACTGCTTTTTGCAGGCAAGCTGCCAATCTATGTCCTTCAGTTGATGTGGATTGCCAATGAGAGTACCCTTGTTAGAAAACACAGTGAATTGTTTTATTCCAGTCAATTATCTGCATAATCAGGGTGGAAATGAGAGTAATAAATATATTTAAGTGTTTGGAAATGGCTTTCTTCCTGGAGACTTTTCAGTAGGCAAAAACTAGGATTAATTCTAAAAGAGGAGAACTGACCCTAAAAACTCCATTACAATTGACCTTAGCGTCATCAATCTTTCAGTTTCTGAGAGACACTTGATAAAACTTAATTGAAAAGATCACTGAAAGCTGACTCATGTTATAGCAATATTAACACTGTTTTTTTCTGTGATCTTTATTTATATAGATGTGTTGAAATCAGAACACTGTCTGTCACTTCTGTAATGGAAAGTGGTGTGAATCTAAGAGTCAAAAATCACGTGTGTTATTATGTATAATTTCCATTTTTTGTTTCCCTATTCCACTCATTTAAAAAACTCAGAGTAGCATGTTGATTTACAGGTGCAAAACAGACACAATGAATTCCTTTTCTGTTACATCAAATTTGAAGGAAGAACTTGCTTATTTAGTTTATTATTTTTCATGGGTTACTTTTTATCGGAACAAAGAAGACATCAAATTACCTTTTAAGTGGCTCAAAATCTTGAAGGGTTGTTGATCATACAGCAATTCAAATTAAGTGTAATCTCCTCTTGATGTTTTTAATCTTTTTTATTGTTTGGATCTCCATTAAACTGCTTTTTTTTTTTCTTGCACAGATACTGGAAACCTCTTTCCTTACGAGGTTTATTATGTAAAACATTTCCACGCAGTGAAGAATTTATGAAACAAGATTTAATATAAAACATAGTTTAAAATTTAAATCTGTATCCATTTTAGTTCCATTACTTCTCATTATGACTGTGTATTTTGGTGTCTTTAGGTACCTACAATGTAGGTAAATGTTATGTTAAACAGTATCAATTTGTCTTCTCCTATGGCAAAATAAAGGCCAGTGCATGCTCTTATGGTACAGGTGGACTAAGAATAGCTGAAAACTAGAAGAAACGTTTTCAAAGTCTGTATCCAAAATTCAGAACTGTACTGGGAGAGCCAGTATGATTTGTGTTGTCCTGGCTGAACAAAATACTTCCCTAACTGTAGTGTGTTCCTCTTATTGCCTGAGAAGGCTCTTTCTTAATTTCATCACCCCAAAACCATACTTTAAACCTTACTTTTTAAACTGTACTTTATTGTAGATCTGTAACATTTAAAGCAGCAGCAGCTGTTGAAACAACTAAGAGTTGTTTCTATGCAAGTTCTTAAAGCTTGTTGAGTGCAAGAAGCAATGCACTCCAGGCCAGAGTTCCTGCCAGGTCTTCCAAACTCTACCCTGTAGGGACTTTGCTCTGCAGCCATTTCACTGAAAACAGAAATCTGGAAGATTTGTGAAAACTGATGTGATGCCCCTTGCTTGAGATTTTGTGTACGAGTCATAGACTATTTAGTGAGTTCACACACGTTTTAGTGGCCTGTAACCAGAGACTTTTAACTGCTTTGTTACCAGGGTCATGGCGCTATATTATTTCTGTTAATAATAGTATCAGCACTGTGTTTCAGAGAGTTGATACTTCTTTTCCTGAAGAATTATTCTAGTTTTTTCTCGTTTACATTTTTATGACATATAGATTGTGTATATATATATGCCTACATACATGCATGCATGAGTGTGTGTATATATCTCTATATAGTGCACAAATTCACACCTCAAAATCCAGCAGTATTTATTCACAAGAATTCGTGTCTTTGTTAGCAGACACCTTATCTTTGGAGGAAATAGTAATGTATGATAATATGTAATATAAAAAGTTATTCCACAGATGATAGCATGGATACTCATCTTTCAACATAAATCATAACAGCTCTTAAGTAGTGAATAATAGCAGTTAAAGACAGGAACTTAAAAAGAAGTCAAAAGACATTTGAAAATACTGTGAGGATGTATGTGAAGAGGTTCGTATTTGACAATTATACTGGATTCTGGACAGGCCAACTAGTGGCAATCTAGGTTTGGGGAAATGGCAGGGAGCTCTCCTGTCTGTGTGTCACTTAAGGTTACAGAAAAGCACTTCAAATGAATATTTTTCCCGTCAGTCCCTATTAAATTATTCATATACAGTTGGCACTCTTCCACTTTGCGCCACCCATATTGCGACTTCACATTTTAGCAGCATGATTTTTGAGTGATGAAGGAGGCCTCTTCTGACAACTGTGTGTGCATGACCTGGCACGCATGAATTTTCAATTAGGCAGCATGAATATGCAACTCAACCCACACAGCCACAGCGGTGGCTCCACTTCTGGTAGTGCAAGCGTGGCAGTGGCCCTCCAGCTCCCAGTCCGGCTGAGGCCGTGACGGCTCCCTGGCTCCCAAGCAGGGCAGGGCAGGCATGGTGGCGGCTCTGCTCCCGGCGCAGCCAGGTGCCTGCCCCACTCGAAGAGAGGAGGCTTTGTGCAGTTATGAAAGATTTAAACACTCTCAGGTTAGGTGTGCTGTCTGAGACTTTCTCTAATGACTCTCCAGGATGTACTCATCTACCCCATATGTAGAGACGGACTATGGAGAGACCATGTCTACCCACCTGGAGAGATTCTGGAACAGCAGCACAGGTGGCTGCCCCGCACCAATGTTCCCAGCCGGGTGGAAAAGGGTTTTTTTCCACCTTGAGGTGGCCGTGGGTGCTGGGAAACACTGACACAAACACTGACATGCAGCAGGGCAGTGCCAAAACAGTGCCGAGGGGTATAAGTGTGCAGGGGAAATCTGCATATTAACGAGCTGCCATTCAACGTGGAAGTAGGGCTTCATGGGACCCGATTAAGACCACGGGTCTGGGATATAGGAGACCCGACTGCACTTTTAGTTTTGCTTAATGGAGCTGTGGAAGTACAATGTTTCTACATTCAAGTATTTATTTGCTTTTCTTCCAGATAGACAGGAAAGGTGTATTGGGGCTCATTTAAATGGGAATAAACATGAGCTCTAAAGTAGAGTGCAACATATGGCATAAGAATTAATCTATTATGAATCTTAGTACAAACTCTTCTAGAGTTTGGATAAACAGTTCCAAACTAGCTCTAGCTCTTCTGATAGTTCTCAAGATTTGCAGAAGGCTGGAGGAGAGTGATGAGTAATTGACTGTCTGACAACCTTAACTTACAAAGTGTGGATGAAAAAGCTAGCCAGAGCCCTCCCTGGGGCTCATCACTTCTCTCTGGAAGCACAAAGGGCTCAGTTGGAGGAAGCAGATGCTTTTTGTAAGCAGCCCTGGAAAAAGAGAAGAGGGGCTTGGTGTCCCAGCCTGCCTGGGTCAGGGATATGATACTACCTGGACTTGATTATCCTGAAGGGTCCCTTCCAACTCAGCATATTCTATGATTTTTTGGGTTTACTCAGTGAAGGCTGAAAGCATAAATGAAAGGAAAAGCCTAACTAAAGCCCTTCTGCTTGGCTAAGGGAGGGCACTGCAAGTGTTACTAGCAGTGTCACAGTTCGATAAATAAGCCATTCAGTCATGTTTCCTTACTATCTGTAAGATCTCAGTTTTGAATTGAATGGTTCTGCTGCTACTGCTCTGCTGTGGATAAGGGAGTAAAGAATGGGCAAAACATTCAGAAGACTCTTTGTTTGCCCTAGTAAATAATCGTGATGATCTGTGTGCCCTAAGTGGTCAATGGACTCCCTTTGCTGCATTTCCCTCTCTTGTACCTTAAGGTGCTTATTCCACTTGCCACTTCACTGCTGTCAGCAATTGTTAGCAAGCTGGTATGCAGTCTGGGAGAAGCTAAGAAACCAGGAACTGTTCATATCCAGCCATGTCACAGATTTTGGCCATGCTTGGGAAGAAGTTGTTGTAGTGTGGGACTTGGCTCTGGGCTTACACAGCTAGGTTGTTTCGTCTGTTTTTAAAAGTAGCAGTAGAAACATAAGCAATGTGCTTAGTTGGTATAGCAAGGGCCAAGGCTGAAACGTCAGCTTAAGGTGCTTAACCTGCTAACTCCATTTCCAGTTGCTGAAGAACAAGAAGATATAGTGGTAATAGCTTCTTTTGTAAGTTTAATGTCTACTTCTTCAGTCTCTGAACTTCAGTGGTATAATGTAGCCTTTCCTTTAACATGCTTTTGTTTCTCTGAGATTTCCCATGGTACAAACACAGACTTGTTTTTTAAAGTGTATGTTTTCACAATTGCTGTCAAATCATGATCTTCATACTGGTGAGCAAAACCAGAGATAGGAGGACTGCATGTAAGGCATGAATAACCTTAACAGTTAGCATTGCTATATCTTCCGTTAAGCGTAATATGGGACTCTGAGCCCAAAGGAAAATTTGGAGAATTCAGAGCACAATCAGCAACAGAAATTCAAGAGATTTTGCTCACAGGAGCAAATTTAGTCAGAGGAAGACTAGAATTTGAAAAAGACAATAAGAGGAAAAGAACTGTCTGTTCTCTATGGCTGTGCTGGGCAGGGCAAGAAATAATGGGACCACATTGTAGCACAAAAGATTTCTCTAGTCTTAGGTGAGAAAAATAACTAAAAAGATAGCTTAGTGATAGATTAGGTTGCCTAGGAGAGCTGTGAGTGCCTCATTGGAAGCTGATGAGAACAGGTGAGACAAAACTGTCATGAATGGTTTTTGTCTAGTCCATCTTCCCTGAAGCAGGGGGATAGGCTTTGGTAAACTCCCAGACCTTTTTCTTGTGATTCTCTGAATATTCAAGAGTTCTGGTGTTGTTATAATGTCTACTGGGAGCAAAGCAACAGACAAACTGCCAGACTGGTAAAAGCAATGCAGGTTAGAGGATTGATGCATTCATAGCCTGTGGAAGAGATGGGAGCAGGGAGCTCTGATGGTGCTGCAGGTCACTGCCTGCACACCCTTTGTGCTATTCATCAAACTATGCTGCTATTGCATCTGGGGCAGTAGCTCAGCAGCCTTCAACAGAGAGGGAGAGAGGAGGACAGGAGGACAATGAGAAGAGGCAAACAAGCTATCTTTTATCCTTTGCTCCTTCCTCTGTACCCACAGACAAATAGACACCACAAGTAATCCAATATATGCAAAACTAATTGTTACAATATTTACCGACTCTGTGCTGCTGTTCTGGTTTGAATGTTGGTTTTTTTCTCTGGCAGCGAGGGGGGCAGATGGCTACCGCCTGAGCCTCTGCTGCTGCCGGTAATTCAAGGTCAGAAGCAGATAACGGCACCTCTGTGAACAACATATCAGAGAAAGGAAAGAAAAGTTAGTAACAGAAAATAGATGTGCCAGACCAGAGCACGTGTGGGGAGCAGAGAAGCTGAAAGCTATGGGGGGGCCTGCCAGGCCAATCAGAAAAGGGGCAGGAATGTTCTTCCAGGCCTCTCGCTGCTGCTCATGGGATGGACCATAGTGAAAGCAGACTGTCTACCTACAAACCTATGGAATAGAGAGAGAGGAACCAGTGATGCAGAATCCACCTGAGGCCATGATTGAAGATGGAGAATCATGCTGCAACAGCTGCAGATGTTTTGGGAGCCCAGAAACATGGAGCCAGAGCTGAGCTCGGCAGAGATCCTTTGGACAGACATTTTGTAACAGAATTGCATTGCGGTAGGATCTAAACGATATGCTTTGGGATGGGTTCATTATGGCACAGCAAAAAGCCAGTACCTAAAAAAACTGCATCCTGTGTTATGACTCTTGGACAACAGAGAATGGAAAAGCTGTCATCCCTGGGTGGAGATTTCACTTGGGAAAGGGTCATGAGCGACTTTTTCCTCTCTCTCTCTCTCTCTCTTGAATTTTATGGAAGGTCAGAGAGATGGTTCCTACCCTAAATCTGGTCAGAAATACCAACTTGCCTGGTTTATCCCCTGCCCCTGTTCCCCCTTTGTCTCCTGGTCAAAAAAGGGAATATGAGATCTGTTGTAAGAGCAGGAGGGGTGGGTGGAAAAGGTTGCCTTTGAAATGATCCTTCTCACATTAAGCTCTGATCTTGTTAGTTAATAAATAAATCCTTTATATTTCTCACTTGTAGATTGCCTTGTTTTGCCTGTGATAAGTTTTTTTTCCATTTTTTTTCTCCGGGAGAGGTTGTGTGTGAATCTCTGGCATCCAGCCAGGGTCAAACCACAACAGTTGCATGTCCCCAGTTGGTGTGGCTTCCCCTCAGGAATATATTGAAAGATTAAAAAATGCCCAACCAAATAAATGACCTACTAATTCCATTGTTTTTACTAGTGAAAACCTCTGTAATGTTACTCAGATGAATTTCTGTTACGTACATCCATAAATTGCAATTTGGCAGGCTTTGCAAAATGTCATAATACATATGCTTTTCCCACTGCTCTCTTCATCTTGATACTGAGCCCATCTGGAAAAACACATCTGTGAAATTCTTATTATTTGATATGGAAGAAGAGGATTCATACAGAAGTGCTAAGAAAAGCCTAAGAAGGTGCTTATTTAAAGTTTGCTCATATGCAGAAGTGGATGGTAGTGTTTAATGGATGAGGGTGTGTTGTTGTGTGCAAAGGTGGATTAAGGTGTGATGGAGAAACTCAGAGTGTACTAGGAGACCACCCCAAACTCTCTTTGGCTAGTCTGTAGTACCCAGTTGGGGAAAAAATACTCATGATCTTGTGAAACTGTGTAACAAACAGATTGCACAAGGGCACAGCAACACAACAATGTGGATGGAATTGCAACTGTTTCCTAAGTAAATGGATAATTTGCTAGATTTTTTCCCCCTATTATAAACAGTCCTCCTGGGATTTGACTAATGCTGGGGAAGTACAATATGGATGCACTTGAAGCTAACTAGAGTACTCTAATTGCTGAATCAGTTGTGCATGAAGCTCAACACAAGTCCCTCCTTCCCTTCTGATACAGTCTTGGAGGATTTTTTTGAGTTTGAGACCAGTGTTTTCTGTGGTTGGTGTATGCTTTCTCAGATAGCCATGCAGTATTACTGGCATGATATGATTGTCAGAGTATCCTGATAACCTGTATCTGTGATGCAAGTTGTCTTCTGTTTGAGATAGACAAGGATTTTAGTACTCTGGGAGGCTGGCAGGGGAGATATTTTCTAGCTGCTTTTGCGGATTTTGAACATCAAAGTTTTGTTGTGAAGTTTTGCCTTTGGAAACACTAAAGACTTTGTGTACTTGGACCTTAGCAAAGCCTTTGACACGGTTTCCCATGGTAAGCTTCAGGAGAAACTCCTAGAGCGTTTTATGTTGGGTTGGGAATGAGCTCAGAGAGTGTTGGTGAATGGTGCCTGCAGTTTTTCAGTAAACTTTGAACTGATTTTTAATCAGGAAAAACATCTAAAAACCATCTTATGCTTTTTTAAGAGAATGAAGTGAAAATGAAAGTAGCTAGGCTAAAAGTATGATGCATTCTTATTAGACAGGATTGCTTATGATTGTATTAACCATTGACTGTGCTTCATGGTGGGTTTAAGTATCCCATGATGTACCACAATCCTGCAGCTTGCTGTTTTGATTTTCTTATTAAAGTGAGTGGATATGGGAACATCCATGGTATCTATTTGTGAAGTCTTTATGTAGAACAAATTGCATTCAAAGAGCAGCAAAAAAACTTGCTGTAGTAAATCACTGTACTTAAATAACTGTTCCTTAGGTAAAAGACGGGGTAATTTTTGTGTTGTACTACAGAAATGTAATTTTGCATTCAAGTATGTAAGCTCTTGGCTTGTCACATGTTCCTGTGTATGTTTAATCTTCTGAGGTTATGCTAAGAAGCTGTTTAGGAAATCTTTCACTAGTTTGTCAGCTAGGATAGTGGCAATGAGAGGAAAACTTTGTAATGGGCAGGACGATGGATGTTCATCATCCTCATCAATAGTCCTCTGTGTGTGCATGCACATTCATGTAGCTCTCTTGAGTGGGTTTGAAAAGTCCCAAGGTTCCGTTCAGACAGTTGTTTCCAGCAGGTGTGATTGCAAGGCTGAGTGTTAAAAACATCATTGTTCCAGTCTATGTAGTTGGCAGGTGTTGTGCAATGGGTTGTTAAAGTTGCTCTTTGGGGAGCAACTGAAGATGTGTTAGAGCCTGGATAAGATATTCAACCAGATTCTCATGACAGCATGTAATAATGCAATATAAATGCGAGCAAAATCCCCTACAACAAACTTGAATTGTGTCATCTGTTCTAAGTCTGCTGTATCACAAATTATGTATTGAATGCCTTGTTTCTGAGTCTGATGTTTTGGAACTGATACAGAAAAAAATTTTAGGAGACTGTGAATTACCATTTAAATATAGAGGGTTCAATAGCATCATTTTTTTTTAATCCGAGAATGATCAGAGAAGTAGCAAAAATGCTTTCAGGGCTCTTGCTTAGAAAAAATTTTCCTTTTTTATTTTCTTGACCTTAACCAGAGGAAAAATAATTCCTATTTGAAGCTTTGGGCCAGGTGTGACGCTCTTCAAAATATAAACATGGCTGGATTTCCTTCCCACTTTATATATAATTTAAAGAAAGTTGGAGAATTACTCTCAGCCGTGGGGTTTCTTCGTCCTAGGGTTTTATTTTCAAGGTCACATGCTCCACTTTCAGAAATAAGAGAATGCTTGACAGTCAGAAGAACATTACACAGCAGCTGAAGTTCGAGAAAAAGAAACAAGAGGGGTGGTGTGACAAGATGGTCATGTATATATAGGAGCAGTAAACAAAGTTTATTTATTTATTTAATGATCTGAGCCATCTAACATTTTTCTCATCAAAATCTGGGTTTATAAGAGGGTATTTATTACAGTACTTCAAAAACTGTTTTGTGAGCAACATATGGCATTAAATCATGTATGGCTTACCAAAGCTCAAGCAATGCTTTCAGGTCTTTTCTGCTGACCTCAGAAGTAGTGCCACCTGGCACTCCTATCAGGAGAATACAGAATGAGGACTCAAGGAAATGTTCTTTTGTCACAATTCTTAGGCAATAATAATAATAAAAAAGTTAAAAGGAGATAATCTGTTACATGCTGTTCCTTTGTATGTATGTAAAGTGTATTTATTTGAAGTAAGGATTAGCAAATATCAGACAAGGGAGTGAGAACTCCTTTGACTCCTTATCTATTTTTCTGTCCCTTAAAGGCTGTTCTAGACATTTTGATTTCTGATTGCTGTTGTTGTGGGAAAAGCCTCATATGCAGTACATTAATTCTCTTTTATTTAGTAAGCTACGGTAAATCAATGAAAGGACTCATCATTAATATACTCCAGCATTTCTACTTAAAATAAATATGTCAAGTCTGTTCATGTTACTTTTGAATGCCACTGGTTAGCAGAAACCAGGGAAGAAGAAATCCATCCATTTTTCTTAATTTTTAGAGGACAGAAAAAAGGTGCAAGCTCTTAAAAAATATGCATTCATTACCTGTAAACCAGATCTGATTATTTAGCTATCTTGATCTGTTCGTATTGGAAGGGGGGTGGGGTGGGGTGTGTATGCATGCATATAATGATTTTCCTGATGGAAAAGTAAGACTAAAACAAATAGATTATTCTTATGGAGATTGTCTGCAGGGAGGTCCTTGCCATTTCTTTAGTCTAAAGGCAATTCCATTCTTGTAGTAAGTTTCTTTGCATTCTTGTCATGTGGTAACTTAGAAAATAGCTAAGATTGTGAGGGTGAGTATCCTCTGAGGTCAGTCTAAATCTTGTAGCATTGTGCTTCCTGAGTAGATTTATGTATTCGTGCAGCTCACCAGTTCTTTGCAGATATAACACATGAGGTCTTGGAAGCAATTTGATGTTGTAAGCACAGCAGTATTTCAAGCTAATAAACTTTGCCTCTCAGCAAAGCTAATTGCCTTAGATAAAGCAATGAACTGATTAGATTTTATGGTCTCTGATGCCTGAGCAAGCCTAGTCACTGTTAATGCTAGTATCTGTACTTCTACTGTAGTGCAGTCAATACATGGACAACATCTATGCAGGACACAATATCTAACATTCCCTGTTTCTTAGCTGAATGAATACACTTGCATTCAGCAGTCATGCAAATACGTTGTCAAGTAAATTTCACAATTCTTTGATTTGGCAAACAGGAAAGTCCCAATCTTTGTCAATGATCAGCATTTTAAGCCATTCAGCTATTTGAATTGACTGTCATACCTCAGGTGTAATGATCAAACTGTGATAGGGATAACAATATTCATGTTATGCCACCTCCCATACCCAAATAGCCTACTATTTGTGTTTTAATTTTGTTTACCAGCCATAATGGGCAGGAATAAATTCAATCTTGTGTCAAAATGTCATCTGGTTTTCCTTTATTCACTATTTTATTGATGAATTTATAGAGCTATTTTAGACTGATCAGGCACAATTGTCCTTGTTAGAGGCTGGTCTTGGTTGCATCCCATCTCACTGTAACCTAAGTATGCTAGTATTAAAGTTGCAGAAGGCATTGATATGAGAGACATAACCTGATATTTTTGAGGTGTTTGTCTTCTAGGAAGATCAGTCTGAGAGAAAGGTGCTTAGGCAGAAGAACTCACAGGTTGGGTTTTTTTTTAAAATCAATTCCAGCTCATTATACATTTATTTTAAAAAATCACTGTTAATTCTGTGACAAATAAAAACCTATCAGTCAGCACCTCTAATGTTGACTATCAAATATTCTGAAGCCAACCTGGAGGACTGCATAAAGATAGTAAGCTTAAAAATACCTATTAGATTTCAATGTGAGGAGTTGTGCCATACTACTCTGTTCTGAGCACTTAATATCAAAGTTGTCATTTCTTCATATATCTTCATGTGATATGTTTCACAGAAAAGCATTTAAGACTTGAGAATACTATTGATATTAGTGTTTTGTGGAAAGAGCAACCAACATCCTCTGGAGCTGTGTGTGTATAGCTGTGATCTTAATCTCGGAGAGAACCTGAAGAGTCCCAGGTAAGTTTTCATTTTTGTTTCTCCTCATCTTCTTGCTAGCCACTTAGGAGATCAATAAGATATTTATCCTTCCCTCCACATTTTTCTCTGCTGCTTTTTTATTTTTGCAGGACGAGGCTGAACTTTTCCCTTCTCCCTCAAAGTACTGCCAGGCATTTCCCATTGCTTCTCTCTTATGATGATTTGAATTTGACCTCCTTCTGTCCTCCGTGTAGATGGCAAATAGCTTTGTGCAGTTATTTCCCAGACATTTTAGTAGGCTTTCATACATTTTTGTGGACATTTGTAGAAACAGCTTGCACACAAGGTAAACTAGCTGTCCCTGAGCAGCTGGGTATTTATGACCCATTAACATGTGCTGAGTTTTGAGACTTTCACAAATGATGATACAGAGCTTGAGTACTGATCATGAGGGAGGTATTTGCTGCCTCAGTGCTTACCACTTCAATGCAATTTTTTAAAGCTTTGATGTTATATTTAGTGGTGTGTTGGGAAGTCGTTTGTGCTTATAGAATCAGGCTCTTTGTGCTGCTATTATGTACAGTATCTCTCGCTGGAAACTTTATTTTTCTTTGCTTTAGCACCTTCTCCATCAAAGAAAACTTGAGACTCCTTTTTTTATGTTTCAGAAAACAAACCAATGATAGCTATGTGACTTAGGGTAGCTGTCTGTAACCAGAGCCTTTGACAGCTTAAAGCTCTACTCTGCAGTGTTGCAAAATAGGGATGGAGGAAAATGACTTGAAATCCACTTTAGTACAGGGGTAAGTGTCCCCGCCTGGCGTGTGGGAGACCCGGGTTTGATTCCCGCCAGGGAGACAGTGTTGAGTTGGACTCGATGATCCTTGTGGGTCCCTTCCAACTCAGAATATTCTGTGATTCTGTGACTACAGCATCTGTAGATGAAGAAACTGGAGGGGTAGGGTCACTCACATGGCTTTTCCAAGGGAAGAAAGCTGATTAAGGATGACCTAATGCCAACATAGACATTGCCTTTTATTTCAATTGGTACAGTAAAAATACATTCCTCCTGATTGGTGCTTTTCTAAACTGTTTAGTTTTAATTGATAATTATTCTTCATGTTATGAACTCAGCTGTAAAATCATCATGCTTATTTCGTGCTGACCTCTACAGGATTTTTTTTTTCAATTAAAAATTTTAAAAGGCCATTTGGGGTTCAGGAAGTGAGCAGTGGAAGAATGAAATCTATATACGTCAAACGCACTTCTAATTTTGAAGAAGTAGAATTGCATTTGTTTTAAATGACAGATCTACAGGATTTTGCTTCTTCATATTACCTGCCAAATTTGGGTGAATTCTCATTTAGCCATGGTGCAACTATTGGCAGAGAAAACAGAGTAGTTGGAATTCCTTTGAATTAGGAGCTGGGGAAGGCAGACAAGTGTTGGGGAGAATTTAGGTCAGACAGATACATTAATAAAACAGAGATGCTTTTCAGCCTAGTAAGAAAGAGGATGAACAGATGGAGATCCTCGAGTTAAAATGTCAGAACACAAAGGTAAAATGAATGTACCAGACTAGAAGATAAAAGAAAATTATGGCCATTGTCTGTAGGCCTATGTGAGAAGCCAGAAAGCAAGTTGTCCATAGTTAGTGAGGCATGGCACAATGACAGGAGTTGATGGACATCTGTGATTCCTTATTGCTGACTGCACATAGGATGAATTAAGCCATAGATCTGAGTGGGAACTTGTCTATGGTTCTATAGACCAGTAAAGGAGAAGTGTGACAAACATACTGGTCTGATTGTATTTTAATGCTCTTGTATGGTCATTCTGGCTTGTAATGTGTGCATTCAAAGAGGCACTGTTAACTTTACAGATCTAACCTCAGTGTTTGTACCTTCTGAATACTACAGTGCTGGTTTCATGTTCAGTTAATACAGACTGATGGTTTTCAGTGGGTTTGTAATGGTAAATGTATTGTGCACAAGGCTAAGTGAGCAAGCCCCAGCAAAAGTGCAGGAATGCAAGATTTTCTGATTTGTGTGGGTAATCTGTTCTGTTATGTGATCAGATTGCTGACAGTTTGCTCTATCAGTATTTCATTTTTACAGAGAGGTACTCTACCTCTGCCATGGAGTCTAATAAAGATGTTTTTGTTCTGAGACTTTTGTCATCCTGGCAGGATAATTTTTTCCTTTTGCTGGATGAATTTGGAAAAAGTAGTTATGCTGAAAGATACCTTAGGGCAGGAGATGATAATTAATAGGGGATGCTGTCTTATACTTTTTTCCCAAAAGCATTGCATGTTTTATTGTTCCATAATAGAGACTTACACAAAAAGAAATTATTTATCTCCCTGTTGCATGGGGCATTCTGTAAGTGTTGTTTGTCTCTTTCATATCAGGTAAAAGAAAAAGCTTTACCATAAGAAACACAGTAAATAAGGAAAAGAATCTGATCCCTCCAGATGCTTGATAAAACCATATTATGCTGTTTTCCCTTGATACATGAGGCTGGTTTCTTAGGACTAATTGACATTCATGTCTTCAGTCCTTAAAAAGAGATAAAAAACCAAGTCCCCAAATAATGCTTGACTGGAATTATAGATAAGACTGTCCATCACTATTGGAGACAGTCCGATATCCTCTTAGATATTTGAATAGTCTCCAAACACTGGAAGAAAGGTCCTGATGTGTAGTATCACTTCTTATTTGCCTCTCTAGTTGAAAATGAACTGGTATAGTAAATGCATTATGTAGCTAACCTAGCAGCCTGCTTCTGGCAGAGTGAGGAGGGAACCTGACATTAAACAAATGAAGAGCTGTGAAACAGGGATGATACTTGTCAAATAGCTGTTCTGTATTGTTTTCCTAAAACTGAGGGGTAAAATGGGAGTCCTGGAATCTAAGTCACTGAAGTAGCAAATCACTGGAGCAATTATTTGATGTCAGTCTTGTAGTGCCACAATTTCCTCACAGTGTGTGTCAGGGAAGAACACAAATAATTCTTTTGGAAATCAGAAGGGCAAATAAAAGTATAATTTATTTGGAGACTGCAGGAAATGCATTATGCTCTATTTTGTTGGAGTAGAGGAGGTGGAACCTTTACTCTCTATGGATTCTTCAGTGAAACAAATTGAAATACAGCAGTGGTAATGCTGTGGATGAGGAGGAGGGAAAAGAAAGCAAGAAGTTATTGTCTGTCCCATGATTATTCATGCCATCTAAGAATAAGTATGCTTGGAATTAAAAGCTCATAAGAATTAGTATGGGATTGTGCTGGGCAGCTTGTGATGGGAAGCAGATGCACCTTCAAATCCTTGTACATTGAGACAGTGTGTCCTGCAGAGAAGTTTCATGGGAAGGTTGGGAGCGAAAATGTACTATGCCACTGTATTTTCCTAAACACTCAGTAGTAAGAGGTAAGCCACATGGAAAAATGTCATTAGTGATACTTATGTGATATTTGAGATGATGCTGGTATCTTACAAACATGAGTTCTGGACTCCTCAGTGAGGTGTAACCTGATCTCCTTTTACGATCCAGTGACTCGACTGGTTGATGACAAAAAGGTTGTGGGTGTTGTGTATTTGGACCTTAGCAAAGCCTTTGACACGGTTTCCCACAATAAGCTTCAGGAGAAACTCGTAGAGCATGGACTGGATAGAAACACTTCATGCTGGGTTAGGAATTGGTTGGACGGACGAGCTCAGAGAGTGTTGGTGAATGGTGCCACATCCAGCTGGCAGCCAGTCACTACTGGAGTCCCACAGGGGTCAGTGTTAGGCCCAGCACTGTTCAACAACTTTATTGATGATATGGATGAGGGAATTGAGTCCATCACCAGCAAGTTTGCAGATGATACCAAGCTAGGGGCAAATGTTGAACTGCCGGAGGGTAGGAGGGCCCTTCAGAGGGACCTTGACAGGCTAGAGAAACGGGCAGACTCCAACGGTATGAGGTTTAACAAGACTAAGTGCCGGGTTCTTCACTTCGGCCATAACAACCCCATGCACCTCTATCGGCTGGGGGAAGAGTGGCTTGAGAGTAGTGAAGTGGAGNCTGTGAGGGAACTAGGTTTACATTCACCACTCTGGGGTGTGTGCTTTCGGTCTCTGTACGGGTGTTAGATGGTGAGTTGGACTAGATGATCCTTGTGGGTCCCTTCCAACTCATAGTATTCTGTGATTCTGTTTTTTCTTTATTTGTCTATGTGAAAATGGAGTAGCTACACGAGCAGTGTATACAATGGCGGATTCTTTCTTACTCTCTGGAGTTCCTATGAAGACTGAGGCTTGATGGGGAAAAAGTATAAGTAAAATCAGATAACCTTTTATTCTTGCATTATTCGTACTCAGATTAAACTGTAAAGGGTGATTTCCTGAGCACTAACTCAGTTTCTGGATAGTGTGCAAGTAACACGTCAGCTATAGGCAATGAGGTTGATGCCTCCAGGTAACTACTCAAACATGAAATGCAACCTTGACAGGTTTGGATTTTTTTAATGGCAATTGAAGCATCATTTTCTAAATACGTTTTCATTGGAACATCATCAAGAATGTTTGAAAGCAAGTGAGATCTCTTTGAATATTAAGCAGTTCTGATAGCAATATTAATATTAAATAGTATTCAGCAAACCAATTGGTTTTAATGTGTCCATAAGAAAACAAAACCAATAATAATTTCTGATAATTTTTATGTTTTGTCTTCTTTAATTATTATTAATAATAATAATTTCTAGTTACTATTTTAACTTAGGGATGATGGTTGTAAAACTTTTGTGGCTCTAAAGAAAACAAGTTAGGTACTAATGTAGTTTTCCTGTCTTCAAATCCCTGAGAAGTCCTTTACATTGGTAGCACAAAGGAGGTTATTTTTCATGTGTATATGTGTGTATGCCTTTAAATTAATTTTAAGAGAAGTAAAGTTGCCAGTCTATACAGTATATGGGTAGTCAGCTCCTGAGACTGTCAAAGGAAATACAGCCGAGATCTTTGGAAAGAGCTAGCCTGCCTTCTGAAATTGAATTATTTTTGCCATTTAATAGGAAAGAACCATATTTCTGTGGCTACCTGTGAAAAACTTCTGTACAGTGAATGGCCATTCATGCTTTCAGAAATGTGGATGTTTGGTACCTGTGTGTGAGAGGAAGAAAGAATGGCTTTGGAATGTGTAATGGATGCAGAATGGATCATGAAGAGAACAGTCCGCATTTATTCAAGAGCAATTGGATGGAGCAGTAAATACATTATGGAAAAGATAAGTGTAGCAGTTCACAAGCAAAGCTTTTATGTTGCTAGGACCCCCTCAAGATGGCAGCCCCAGATCCTGAAGAAAAGCAATGGAAAACTCATCAGTATTCATGTATGTGCCATTGCAACAAGGTCTCACTCTGTTTAAATTAATGACTTTAAAAGTGTTTCGTGCTCTTGGCTTTACTGTTGTTAATGCTTCATGCATGTCAACGTGTGATATCAGACAATGTAATTTAGAGTCTCTTTTAGCGTATCTGTTATTATTTAGAAGTGGGCTAGTCACTTGAAGGCATTAGAGAAGATCCCAAAAGGAAAGTTTTTTAGTCTCTTAAGCAGATCGCTTTTGATTCATATGATTTTTTTAATTGTGACAGGCAACTCATTTCCCCTCTAAAAGCCAATGCAGTTTAGAGAGGATTCAGAATGGAAGTTCATTATCTTCCTGTTTCAGTGAACAAGAGATGTGTGGCCCTCTCTGGGTGTGCACTGTTTGGACGAGGGGTGGCGACCAAAAGGTTGCAATTAGGCTGAAGTCCTTGTTTTGTTTTCTATATTCTGCCATGGTGTGTTCTCTGAAACTTCTAATCTAACATGAGAGGAGAAGAGAAGGAGGAAGGGTGTGAGCAGTGCTGATAAGTGCCAGCAATTATTTTTTCAGGTTAAATCCCATCTGGAATTTTATTAATTTGCCCCCTCTTGTGTAGTGTGCAGTGAGGCTTGTTCACAGTGTTATCTTTTCACGCTGTTTTTCATTAACATGTTTTGTTTGACTCCTAACAACCAGGATGTTTTAATGACAGATTTCTGGACACATATGCAGAGAGAGGCTCTTGCAAATAGAGTGTAGCAAGCATGAAATGTGCTTACTCTTAAGGAAGTATAGCCACCAAACAAGGGATTGGAAGAGTCTTAATATTTTACTGATTCAGAGAAGCCTGATAATAAATCTTGTGTTGAATAAATTGGCTGACTGGACCTCACCTGAAAGTGTGGTGTCAGGATTGGAATGATTGCCAAAAAGTGACAATTAAAGTTTTGTCTTGACTTGGTGGTTAAAGGGAAAAGCCAAATCTATATTTGGAAAGCCTTTGGAGAGCAAAATGCAAGGAGGTCCATAGATTTTTGAAATGTTAAAATGTGGGTTTAGTGAGGGCCTGAGACTTGAAATGTCCAACTGTGCATCTCTTTATTTAGTACCTGTCATCAATAGCTTGTCCTCTGACCATTGGAAATGCATCACTAGAAGTAGAATACAACTTGATCTTTTCATTGTCAGTGCAGATGAAATTCTCACTTGCATACCAGTGCCTAGAATGCATTACATTACATTTGAACAACCTTGTGTTTGTGCTTGCCGACCTGAATGACGAGTCATGGTCTCAGGGTTTTGTTATGAGCGAGCAACACTTTTAAGCTATGGTTTCTTGTGGTGTGTTGCCTTCAGTGTATGTATCTCTCTCAGCATATATATTCCCTCTCTTTATTTCTGGATAGTGAGAAGAAATGGCCTTGAGCCACAACAGAGCGGTTGCTCAGGGACACTTGCTGTTAACTAAGCTGGGGAGGGAGTCAGTGTGTTGCCCAGTGCTCTACAGAGAGTATGACCTGAAATACTTTCAGGGCAACAAGACATTAAGTTTGGGTTTTCTCTTTAGGGGAGGGTGTCCTTTCTTTTTTCTCCCTTGCGAGGAAGAAGCCCTGAAGCACAGTCATTACTGCTGTGATTTTCTCTTTCAGCTACCCTGTTATAAATTAACTGGACTCCTTGTGGACCTGAGAAAGCACACTTCATCAACACAAAACACAAGTTCACTGTTATTTTCTGTAATGGAAAGGGAAGAAGAACTTCTTTTGTTCAAAGTCCCCATTTAAAGAAACATTTGGGAGCTTGTCATCATTTCATCTGATGATAAAAATCATCAGATTATTATCAGAAATAATCTGAAGATTTTTTTTCTTTACTTAGATTTTTGGAATCTGTGCCTTTCTATTGATGCTGAATGTACTTTTGAAATTATTTTCTAATGGCTGGATGCTCTCAGCTATCAATATTTGACATGTTGTTTAAACTGCTCGTTTCACATTTATTATAGGTATTCCTCAAGTATAATAGAATATATACTTCCTGTATATTTGGATTGTGTACTTCCTCAGCTGTGAACCACTTTGCTTTTTGCAACCAGCTCTAGAACCATGAGAGAACTGCAATCAGTGAAATCTATCACTGTAGCATTGGAGAGCTTGTGTTCAGTTCCTTTTTCAAGTACAAGTCACTCAGATCACAAGAATCACTGGATCCTTATGAGGAATCAGTATGCAAGTTATTCAGTATGCAAGTTTAACAAAAATGCTATTCAGCATTTGTGTTAAAATGGTTGTAATGAATATTGTTAAACATGTTGTTGTGGTTTGACCCTGGCTGGATGCCAGAGATTCACCCACAACATCTCCCTCACTTCATTTTCTCCCCCCCTCCACCTCCCCCTACAAACAGTAGGAGGGAGGAAAAGAA
>WEKX01010300.1:1672-20766 GCA_013390025.1 Pitta sordida
CTAAGTGCCGCATTCTTCACTTTGGACATAACAACCCCATGCATCACTATCAGCTGGGGGATGTGTGGCTGGAGAGTCGTGAAATGGAGAGGGATTTAGGAGTAATGATTGACAGGAAACTTAATATGACCCAGCAGTGTGCCCAGGTGGCTAAGAGGGCCAATGGCATCCTGGCCTGTATCAGGAACAGTGTGGTCAGTTGGACTAGGGAAGTTTCCTTCCCCTGTACTCGGCACTGGTCAGACCACACCTTGAGTACTGTGTGCAGTTCTGGGTTCCCCAGTTTAAGAAGGATGTTGAGCTGCTTGAGAGGGTCCAGAGAAGGGCAACAAGAATGGTGAAAGGACTGGAGGACAAGGCCCATGGGGAGCGGCTATGGGAACTAGGGTTGTTCAGCCTGCAGGACGAGACTCAGAGGTGACCTCATTGCTGTTTACAACTACCTGAGGGGAGATTGCAGTCGGGGGGGTGTGGGTCTCTTCTCCCAGGCTGCCAACACCAGATCAAGAGGACATAACCTTAAGCTATGCCAGAGGAGCTTTAGACTGGATGTTAGGAAGAGCTTTTCACAGAGAGAGTGATCCCTCAGTGGAATGGTCTGCCCAGGGACGTGGTGGAGTCGCCATCCCTGGAGGTGTTTAAGAGAAGACTCGATGAGGAGCTCAGCGACATGGTCTAGATAGTGGGAGGCTTGGATGGAAGGAGCGTGGTGCCCGTAGTTCCAAGCTTGTGGGCCTGATCCCTGGGTGGGCGTTTGCTTGGGAGTTGGACTAGATGATCCTGTGGGTGCCTTCCAATTCAGAATAATCTGTGAACCTGTGAACCTGCTCTAGGTGACCCTACTTTGGCAGGGAGTTTGAACTGGATGGTCTGCAGAGGTCCCTTCCAATACTAACAATTCTGCAATTCTGTGAAACCAAGCACTCCTATTTCGCATGGGAAGAAGTTATATGGGAAATCCAAGCTCACATATTGAGCACACCAGATAGCAGGTATATAATTACTGATGCATTCGCTGCACTTTAGTGATTTTATGTGTAAAATTTCATGTGTAAAGATTAAGGGTTAGTAATGGAAGATTGTAATCCAACTGACTATTGCTACACTTTACTGACAGCTTAATGCAATCCTTATCACTAGCAAAATTACTTTTATAAAGCAATTATGCATTTAATATTTAAAGTAGCTAAAAATATAGGTACTTGCACACACACACACATTTACCATATATTCAAACAGAAAATGCAAGTAAAAGGCTTTCCAAAGCAATCACTTTGTAAGAAATGAAGACATTCTTTGTCAATTCCTGGGGATGTACTATTAAATTTCTTATTACTAATGTCATTTTTCAGGCAGTAGGAAAAGACAAGTTGCTTTTGAGTTTCTACCATAAGGTATTTGAGAATAGTACACAAATTTCTTCCATTTTAACAGGAATTACTGATTAATTATACGGACCTTTAAGATCATGTATATCTCAAGGGCATCATTACCAAAACAGAAATTTAATTTCATTTTAAAGTAGTTTGTTACCTCTCGTATATGTGAAAAATGCAGAACTCAAGATAATCCAAGACTTTTGTACCACTTTCCTGTTCCAAATTAATTTTTTTTAAAGGACACTGGTCTACTCAGGCTATTTTTATAAGGGTTTCTTTTTCCATTCTACCTGACTGTAACTCTGACGTTTTTAGTGCTCAGATTCAAAAGCTAAAGCTAGAGTCTATATTTTTGCTTCTGGCAAAGCCCTTGCTGAAATCCATGATACTCCTATGAGTGCAGCCTGTAGGGTTAGGCCCTTCAAAACTGCAGTGCTCAAGACAGAACTCTTGTCACTGTCAAGACTGACAGAGCTGATTTAACTTAACCCCTCCAGACAATGTTGTCTTCAAAATCACTTCACAGCCCTGTACATTGTCTAAATTAATACGAATCCTGACTTCTAACAACAGCAGTTCATTTTTATTTGGACACTGATGTGTCCAAATGCTGAGAGAACTACTTTACTGCATGCTAATTTTATTTGACATCACATGTTTTATATTTGCAGTGAATGCTTAAGATGTCAAGTGAGGCATGAGAGGCATCAAGCAGTAATTCTGCATAAAGAGTGGTAGCAGACAAGGACACACACTTCTAGTCCTTTGAAAAATATGAGGATGTTATGAAGCTAAATGAACATTATTATCTGCAAAAGACAGCACTGCTACTTAAGAACAAGAGATTGACAGTTGCAGAACTACCTTGAAACATCTCTTTTTCAGGACATGTAAGAACACTAAGGACCACAACGATCATAGTCCAAAACATTTTCTGCTATTATTAAAATGTGTGTTTCCAAGCCCCCAGTAAGACAACACCTATATTACAGACCTCCCTTCTCAGGATCCATTCTTTAGTAAGAAAATCATTCTGTACTGAAGTTCAGAAAAATAAATCTAGGCTGGAAAGGTAACCATGAACAAACATTACTCTGGTCATTGTAAGGGAAAAAAAGGAGAAAAAGGGTTTTGAATTCCATTACCATTACTTTCATTGCAGTGTACTTTACATTATCAGATCCATAAGAAAATCTTAAATGCCTCCTGACCCTCTGATGATGCTCCATGGGCTTTTAAAACTGACGGCTCTCAGTGCAGCAATGAGCTTCCAAGTGTATTAGTCCCTTTCTGTTTGAGCTAGAAAGCTAGGTAGCTATAGAAAGATCTGTGGTATCCACTAGAAACTGCTGTATGGTTAACACTATGCTTATGATTATGTATCGATAACAACTGTTCTATTCAAAAGTACCACCACACTTGCTACATGATATAATAAAAGGGCATTTCTTGATTTCCTGCTCCCTCTTGTTCCTACCTTCAGAATAGGAACAACAAACAATTTAAATTGCACATCAAGTCACCGCAACTTCCTGCAATAATATTTACCTTTGCATGTGTATGTAATATTCTCCCACGACTGATCTACTGTGCATTCTGAAAAATTTTTGTTTCCATTGAAATAATATCCTTCTTTACACCGATAGTAAACTCTGCTCCGTAGAGTGGTAGAGTTATCCCAGGTCATTGTTGTGTGCGGAATCAGCAAAGGTTTACCACAATCTATTTCTAGAACAGATTAGAACAGGAAAACAAAACCTGTAAATGAAAGCGGGCAAGGCACATCAAAGTATTTAGGATGAAGGAATGAACTGTCCAAGCAAGTATATCCACACTTCACTTTTTCTTACTTCTTAGTGATTTCTAAATCTAGACTAGTTTATCAGAACCCAAAATTTTATGACTGGAGACTTCCTATAAGTAAGTGTCCTGATTAGAAATCGAGAGCAAGGACCTCTAAAAAAATTGTTATCAATGGATCTATCTTTCCACAACATTTTCTTATCCCCAGCATGCTCTTTCTTTATTTTACCTACCATTAGTAACAGTAGATATGAAAAAAGACACATGATCCCAGGACATGAAAGAACAACATCAAGAAGGTCATGTTCCTTTGTCAGTGTATTTAACTGAAGGGTTTTTTTAAAAACAAGCTACTACAGACAAGCAGAATGAGCACTTACGAGGGAAAATTTGATGGATTAATTAAATCATCTTACAGATAATTAGAAACCTGGGATAATGAACTTCTCAATTTATTCATTTGCTCAGTGTTCAAGGGTTTCACAATTAAAGTAAGGAACAAAAAGAATATGAAAGTNNNAAGAATATGAAAGTGAAGATCAAAAAAATGGAACAATTATTTAGGGTTAAATTATGTTTGTAAATCCACAGTGAATGCTATACCCTGATAAAAGATTCTGTATCACTGCTGTTATAAGAAACAAACACTGCAAGAATTAAAATCTTACCTTCACTAATGCTTATATGCAGAAAACAAGTGCTCTTAAAACCATTTAATAATCTTACATGATTCTGAAATTCTACTCATGAAAAAAAAAAGAGGGAGCAAAGAAGTAAAAACTAAAGTTTATAGAATCACCATTTGAACAACCTTTAAGGGAAAAAAATAAACATTATGTATTAAAATGGGCAGTACGTACTTCTACATCCACCATCTTGACTAACTTCCTTTTCATATCCCAATGTGTATGAATGCATATATCTATTATAAATCATCAGAAAAACTTCAGAATAACTGATGCACACGCAAAGTATATGCTTAACTTATAGAAGAATAGTATGTGATGACACAGAAAAATTCCCGCTGCTTGGTTCCAGCTATCTGCCCGTGGCCATTCTGTAAGCAGAGCGAAATGCTGAAGCACATTCCTGTATAGTACTGCAATCTTTCTATTTAGACTCAAAACCCAGAACAAGAATATTAAAGAAGACTGTAAAAGTATAGAGCTATTGTAACATACATAATGCACATTCAAAAAATTACATTTGATTACAATAAACAGAAAACTTGATTCCACCAGATCAAGCTGAAAAGATATTAATCATCCAGCAAATGGAAAAGAGAAGCTGTGCGCATGTAAAGACTAACTAAAGAATGTAATTATTCTGAGGTCTCTTAATGAATAATATGACCTAAGATTAAAACAATACTTTAAATTTTGCTTGGCAAAATACTTTTAAAAAACCATACATTCGCATTTCATCCTACTAAGGAACTCTTTAGGCTACATTCTTCCAAATCACAGTAATATAAGGGATTTGACTAATCTCAAATGCCAATACCATGCTTGAGCAATCGCAGTTCACAACTGCAAACTCTGAATATGATAATTCTGAGGAGATGTTAATGATTAGCAGCTCAATTTCTGTGTACTGGTTTCAGACAGAGTAGATATTGAACTAGAAAAATCTCAGTAATTCAGGCTATATTTTCATCCTCTAGTAATCCCAGTACCTGACATACATTGAGATTATGTTTTTANAGGTACAGATGCTGGATGTGCATTCAAAACAGAAGGTGGAATCCCACAATCCACAGCTACGGAGATAAACGAAGAGGAAGATAAACCTGTTAGTCAACCAGCTGGAGTAATGGCAGCTGAATTCCCGCAAGGGAGTTTACCATTATCTTTACCAGATAATTGTCTTCTCCTGCAGTAATCCAACACTCCTTCATGCCCTTTGCAACTTTTCCACTATGACTGACAGTGCTGTAGCTACTCCAGATCTGTTTCCAAACAAAATGACAGATTTCTGCCATTCTCTATGAATGGCACGTTAAAGCTGTGACTCCTTCCTCAGTCTAGCTGCTAGTATATAGAAAAATTCTTCGTTTTCTTTTGAATCTTCACAGGGTCACAGGATATTCTGAGCTGGAAGGGACCCACATGGATCATCTAGTTCAACTCCCAAGCGAAGGCCCACACAGGGATCTTCAAAGATTCCTCTGCTTTTACAAACCTGATTACATGTGGTAAGCCAGTTTTATACCGTTTGCAGTGAGCAACACTCACAGGGAGGTAGAAGAGCAGAAAATGCCTTTAGAAAGCAAAGTTTTAAAAAGCATACAAAGATCATAAAAATACAAAACCACAGAAAAGGTTACAACATAAAATTCAAAAGCTTCCTGTTAAGGCAAGAGTCTACATTATGTTCAAAATGCATTATAATAGTTGCTCTGTTCACAAACATGCCAAGTTGTTGTTGACAAATGCATAAAAATAGAAGTCAAGTAGGATAAAAAATAATTATTTAAAAGCACCTTTNAAAAATCTCAGTAATTCAGGCTATATTTTCATCCTCTAGTAATCCCAGTACCTGACATACATTGAGATTATGTTTTTAGACCGTTAACTTCTAAAAATTCATTGCAACTTCATTAGCAACACAGATTAAAATAACCAAAACCTGTTCAATTTATATTTTTTGTGTTGTGACTGAACTTCCTGTGCCAGAAGACCATATAAACTGAATGTGCAAAGAGGGTAACTGTTATTTATTACAGCAGCTGAAACAGAATCTATGCTACATAAATCTGAATGCAGATTTTACTTACCTTTGCACACCAAATCAGGACCATCCCACTGTCCTGTGGCATCGCAGACTGCAGTCTGATTGCCACTTGCGATCAAGTAACCATCAACACAATTGTACGTAATTTCACTTCCGNTCAAAGATTCCTCTGCTTTTACAAACCTGATTACATGTGGTAAGCCAGTTTTATACCGTTTGCAGTGAGCAACACTCACAGGGAGGTAGAAGAGCAGAAAATGCCTTTAGAAAGCAAAGTTTTAAAAAGCATACAAAGATCATAAAAATACAAAACCACAGAAAAGGTTACAACATAAAATTCAAAAGCTTCCTGTTAAGGCAAGAGTCTACATTATGTTCAAAATGCATTATAATAGTTGCTCTGTTCACAAACATGCCAAGTTGTTGTTGACAAATGCATAAAAATAGAAGTCAAGTAGGATAAAAAATAATTATTTAAAAGCACCTTTACTAACAAAAAAAAAATCAGGCTTGTTTGTTTTACAAAAAGAGAAGTCCTAATTGAAACCCAGGAAAAGAGCTGGCAATGCAAAGGGGAAATAAGTTTTTCATTTCAGACATACAGCTATACCTGGTATATCATGTATTTTATTTCAATTAACTGTAAGAAACTCTAAAATGACCTACTGTTTGGCTGTAGAAACTTAAAAATCACATGAAAAGGCAATTTCTGAAGAATATTAACAAAAAACTAATGTACCAACAACTCACAAGAACTGTATTCCACAATCTTTCTTTAGGGACCATTTGAAACTTTGGGCACTCCTTTTTTGTTTTAAAATTCATCATCCCTTATTTTTTTTTTAAATGTTATTTCAGTTGTTTTATTTCTGATGCCAGTAATTAACTAGTAATTTTTTATATCTTTTCTTTCCTGTGAATTTTCTGGTGATATTTAATAATTCACTTTCCCCTGCCACATTGATTCCGCATCCTTACTTTAATTTATTCACTTGGCACACACACACATAGAAATATTACATCTATCCACTCTCAAGGTGGGGGGGGGAAAGGAAAACGAAAAGAATTAGAAACCAAGAGAGCTTCTGTAGTTCGAAATCCTCACTAATGACGATTTTCAGGATGACAATTCTCCCCTGCAGAATTGCTAAACAGCGTATAGCTTCTGTTAGCTAGCATTTTAAGTGCATTTAACCAATATACAGGCCTTCTAGCTGCTCAAAGGAACATGAAATCAATTCTGCACTTGTAAGCAATAGTATTTCAAGAGAATGGGGAATTACAACACCAATAACTTGCTTTGGTGTTTTTGGAAGTTTTACAGATGGTCACAGGAAACTTGATACTTAAGAGCCCTGAAAGTGTTTGTTCATGTACAAATGCTCTTAAAATTCACATGACCCGAAGATGAAGAGTGCTCTGATGCTTCCCTTCTGCATCTATAGCAAACCTTCAGGAAAAAACTTCATAAAGTGTCAAAAAAATTGGTCTTCTAATGAGAGGTCACTGATGACTTCTAACTCAGTGACCTTGAAATGCTACAGCAATCTCGTTGTTTTCTAGGCCTCAGTTCATAGGTAAGACACATTGCAAGACATTGCAAGACACACACTTCCCACACATAAAACCCCTCAATGAGGAATTTAAAAAGATTTAACTCTTATCATTTATACAGCTTAAAGTGGCAGGCTCCCAAATTTCATATGCAGTGCAGTATGAGAATTTGCCCTCGTTGCTATAAAACTCTTCTCGACATTCATAATGAACAGCACCTCCTGGTAGCAAACTGTAGCTCCCCACAGTTTAGCCATGCGACATTTCAGGAGGGGAACCACACCCAATTCTGCAAAGAGACTGGGTTAAAAGATCTCCCACTACAAAAATCACAACACTCAAACACTTTAAAATTAGCTGAACTAAGTGGTCACACCACAAAATATACTTCATCTCATTAATCTGAGAGGTTGCCAAAGGAGTAGAAGATTAGAGTGGGAGAGTTGTCCTGGCTACAGCTGGAGGAACAGTTATTGAGCTATGCCTTTACTAATATACAGCTGGAGCTATTCACAACACCAAAGCAGAAACGCTTCAATGTGATGGTGCTTTGCATGTGCCAGTCTTGTTACAGCAACAGCTGAATGATATTTCTAACATCAGAGGAAAATTTCAGCTTTATTTCCTGCACATGGGAAAAGTGAAGCACTGTGGATGAGCTGAAATGAAATGGTCTGCCCCTAAATTCTGTCATCTCATTGAACCAGCCGGCAGAGAAAAGCTACGTTCCTTTGGCACATCTGTGACAGGGCTCTCTTGTCTATCTCCACACGAAGAACAGTCAATACAGATGCACTACCACAGAATATGGAGGGCAAGCCAGCAAGATAAGCAGGGTTATTAGCAATTCTGGCAAACAAAGCAGAGCAATCCAGTTAGAAAAACTAAGAAATTACAGGCAGTGACCTTTACTGATGGTTCTGCCAATAATTCAGAAATAAAAGCTGTATATAATCTAGGCAGCTTCTTCCACCTGGGATGCCTGGATTCATTACAAACTGACATCTACAGTTTATACTGCTAGCAATTTGCACCTGTCAAAACCTACACTAAAGAGGAATTTTCAAATTGGAAATTGATTTTGTTTGGGTTTTTGTTTTGTTGTTTGTCTGGTTTTGTTATTGTAATATGTTGTTTTTGTTATGGCATGATAATCAGAAGAGTTTATTCATGCAGCAGGCACAGTATGTAATAAATACGTAAATTGTTATTTTATTATTCCTCTCCCTTAGGCTCACTTCATTCAGCTAACCTCTCTTACCAGCTCTTTATTCTCTCTTCCCTTTCCCTTCATGCAGTGTCATTATACAAACAAGTGAATTGCACCACACTTCCTTTCTATTCAGAAACTAACTACATTACCTTCACAGTTTTACAATCATACTAAGTCACACTCCTGCTTTCACTTTTTTGGATCCTTGGATCCTTGTCGGGGTTTTTTTTCAGTAAAAACTCCTCAGCTCCTCGCAGTATTTCCCGGTCTGTGTATGTGCAGCGCCTCTGCACTGACACTCCCCTGTGGGGCAGGATGGCCACACCCTATGGGGCCTGGGTACAGCACCTCTTGCTGACTTGGGGACTGTGGGACCACTTTCCCTGCAGCTCCCTAGCGCAGGGCGCTGTGTGTCCCCAGGAGCTGGGGGTGCCCAATGATACATAGACCCAGCTCCTGTGCGGTCCCTGGGGAGGAGGAGCGGTTGGCGCCGTGGGACCGCTTTCCTTTTTAGCTCCCTAGCACTGGGCACTGTGTGTCCCTACGAGCTGGTGCTGCCCCTCCTCCTCCCCAGAAACTGCGCCAGGAGCTTTCACCACGTAGTGCCAGTGTACCCATGCCACTACTGGGCCCAGGACTGCCGCCAATCTGCAACCCTCTCGACGCAGCATCCTGCTCTCCTATGGCGGCGGCAGCAAAAGTAGGGAATCCTGCGCCGGCTCCCACAGGAAACCCCGTGGACTCACTGGGCGGGGAAGGGGCAGGGAAAATTCCCTTCACTCCCCTGTGCTGTGAGAGGGCAAGGGAAATTGGCAGGAATGCCCTCCAGCAGCCCAGGGCTAAGGGGAGCAGGGTGATGGGCATGGATTATTTGCTTATTCATGATGCACCTACGACAGGCTATTCTGAGTTGGAAGGGAACCCACAAGGATCATCTATTCCAACTCCCAAGTGAACGCCCAACCAGAGATCGAACCGACAACCCTGGAGCCATGGGCACCACACTCCACCCATCCAAGCCTCCCATCGTCTAGACCATGTCACTGAGTTCCTCATCCAGAGATGAGAACACTCTCTCTGTGAAAAAGTTCTTCCTAACATCCAGTCTAAACCTCCTCTCGCAGAACAGGGTATTCACAGCAGGTGGGGAGACCCTTACCCCCACAAATTTTGAGGTACTACTGTGTTAAGCTTCTGTAACGCTGCACACCTGAAGCACTGGTGGGAACATGTAGGAATCCTATCTAGCTTGACTCTACAATTCAAACATCACTGGAACAAACTGAACCCAAGAAGAAAAAGAAAACTCATGGCTTCTGTCCTTCAGACTTAATAGCACAGGCTAGAGCAGGTACTTCTGGATCATGTAACATCTAATTTTATCCGCTAGCAGAAACAGTATCCAAAGTCTCTCACCTTTGCATGAAACTGTGTTTTCATCTGGATGAAAAGAATGCTCTCCATTTTCTAAGTTATAACCATCATTGCAGTAACACTTGTAGCTCCCTTCAGTATTCACGCATCTTGCATTTTGGCCACACAGTCCAGACTCATCACATTCATCTATATCTAAAGGTTCAAAGAAAAATACACACACTTCAAAATAGGGGAGGTTAATTAATTAATATAGGGCTGTAACAGGCTTACCTTGGGCTGGGTACTAAGGGCCCAAATGGTCGCTCAATCCCAAATAATAAGATGATACACAATGTGTGAGTTGGTATAAGACAGTAACTATAAGCAAAACAAAGCCAAGCAAAGCAAAATGCACGCAGAAGCAAAGCAAAAGAAACTAATCTCTACTTCCCATTGGTAGCAGTGTCCAGCCACATCCTGAGAAGCAGGGCTCCTACATTCGTAATGGTTCTTCAGAAGGCAGGCACTGGAAATAGTGCTCCACCAACCCCTCCTGGTCCCTTTGGTCAGTTCAGGTCAGTTGGCCTGCTTGTGTCCCCTAAGAATCTTGCTCTCAGTTTGGGGGAAGGAACATTACAGTCCTGATATGTGCCCAGCTGTAGTCAAAACCCTTGAGTCTTATCAACACCCTTCTAGTTACCAATACAAAGCACAGCATTGTGAGGGCTGCTACAGGGCTCAGACAGACCCAATACATGGGCCCAAGCTTAACTCTTCCACAAGGAGTTCTACATAGCTTGATGGCTCCTCTGCGAAAACCAAGGAGCTTATAATTGTCTGGTCTTCAAGCATGTGGAAAGATGATTCTCGCAATTTTGTAGCTAACTACCTTTTGAATTACATACTTCTAGTTCACTTGACAAATAGTTTCCAATGTTGTGTCCTGCTATAATAATCCCACAAAAATCCCATATCTGCACATATCTTGATTAGTTACAACACTTCATTACTGTAACAAGGAACTGACTACACTAAACATAAATAAGATATTCTGGGCAATGCAAAGTAGCATCTTATTTTCTTTAATCTAGCCTCTTCCTCTTCTGGAAAGATCATTGTTTGAATGTTATTGTGAAGCAATAAAGCACAACATAGCAGAGAACTCAAGACAGACCAAATTCATAGTTATTAGGAACCTGGATGTCAAGTAAGTGCTCTGACATACTGTTAGAAAGTAAATTCTACAGTGATGGGAAAAAAAGATCTGTGCAATAGAAAATTAAGTTCTGGATTCACCATGCTCAAGATTCTTTGTTATGTCTACCTGTACAGTTTGTGCCATCATTGGGAATAAATGTTTTGTTGTTGTTGGAGGCTCGGTATCCATCAAGGCAAATGCAGTAAAAACTTCCATGGGTATTATGACACAATGTATGATTTCCACAGATCTTGCTGGCTCCAATCTGGCATTCATCTTTATCTGTCAATACATTTAAAACACATCAGAGAGATTAACAAAAGTGGAGTATCCTCCTCTCCTCACTCATGTAACCAGACTTGTCCTTACTGTTTTACTTTCTAAATTATTTGGGATACTATAGACACTGCTAGTAAGCTGGAATATTCAGATCAACAGAGGTTGCCATCCTTGGATGAACGACACAGCCCAGGTTGGTCTAAGAGCTGCAGAAACCAGAGAGCTCTGCTCTCTGCTCACCTTTACGGCTTGCGCTGGCTGCAGCACTTCATGGAACACCTGAGCGGGGGCAACCCCAAGTACAGGCCGAGTAGAGAATAGATCAAGAGCAGCCCTGCCAAGAAGGATTTTGGGGTGCTGGTGGATGAGAGACTGGACATGACCCAGCAACATACACTTGCAGCCCAGAAAGCCAATCATATCTTGGGGCTGCATCAAAAACAGTGTGGCCAGCAGAACAAGGGAGGAGGTTCTGCCCCTCTACTCTGTCTGCTCTGATGAGCACCCACCTGGAGTCCTGTGTCCAGCTGAGGTCCCCAACAAAAGAAGGACATTAACCTGTTGAAGTGAGTCCAGAGGAGGCCAGAAAGACAATTTGGGTACTAGAGAACCTGTCCTACACGGAAAGGCTAGAAGGGTTGTTCAGTCTGGAGAAGAGAAGGCTCTAAGAAGTCCTCATGACAGCCTTCCAGTAAGGACTGGGAACCTGCAGGAAAGCTGAAGAGGGACTTTTGACAAGGTCCTGTAGTGACAGGACATGGGGGAATGGCTTTAAATTGAAAGAAGGTGCATTTAGATTGGATATTAGGAAGAAATTCTTTACTGTGAGGGTGGTGGGGCCCTGGAACAAGTTGCCCTGTGTTGTGGATGCCCCATCCCTGGCAGTGTTCAAGATAGGGTTGGAGGGGCTTTGAGCTCCCTGGTCTAGTGAAAGGTGTCCCTGCCCATGACAGGGGAGTTTGAACTGAATGATCCTTAAAGTACCTTCCAACTTAAACCATTCTAAGATTCTATGGTTCTCCTACAATAAGGAGCTAATTGAACACTGTGCAGGGTGCAGCAGCTGCCAATGCTTTGTTGAAGGAAGGGTAAGAGATGGAGTGGAAGAGATCAGGGGTAGAGGACTATCCTCTTCAAGTAGTGATAATATATCATTCTTTGATTCACATATGGATTTATCATGTATGAGACAGTCTTAGAAGAACACAGTAACAAAACAACGCTGAACAACACTTTTCATGGAGCAATCTCTTGGAAAAGCAATCCACACATACCCTTTGTTTGGGAAATCCTGCCTGGAAATGGCAAAGCTACTAGCAGACTTTGAAGAATTCATTAGTATTTGTCATGAAAGAGCATTTTGGCAATGTACAGAGTTTCTTGCCATTTTATGTAGACGCAGCCTACCTTGACAATGGGTTCTCCCGTTGCCTACAAATCCATAGTTGCAGATGCAAACACTTTTTCCTTCGACTTGTTGACATGTTGCATGAATGTGGCAAGTTGCACAGACATCTGGAATTGATCTGTTCACAATTGCTTTAAGGCCAAAAAGACACAATTACCTTTTTTGTTTTTTTAAGGACCTTAAAGGTGGCCTGGTATGAGCAACTGGCACAAAATTTAAAGCAGAGATAAAAATAAAACAGATAAAATAAGACTCCTATCTCCTCCCACCTAATTTTCAGTCTTCTGCAAAAAACACAGCCATAGTACTCAAAGACTAAAAATGAAAAAATAAACAGGAAGGATTAAACAAAATAGCTACATTGAATATTTTTGTCCATTCATCTGTTCTCTGACAACAAACCAAAAAGCCTTTCAGCAGTCAGTAAGGCTTACAAGGCATATACAGTTGGCCCTCTTGCACTTCGCACCCCCCATATTGCGGCTTCACACCTTAGTGGCATGANCTCTTCCACAAGGAGTTCTACATAGCTTGATGGCTCCTCTGCGAAAACCAAGGAGCTTATAATTGTCTGGTCTTCAAGCATGTGGAAAGATGATTCTCGCAATTTTGTAGCTAACTACCTTTTGAATTACATACTTCTAGTTCACTTGACAAATAGTTTCCAATGTTGTGTCCTGCTATAATAATCCCACAAAAATCCCATATCTGCACATATCTTGATTAGTTACAACACTTCATTACTGTAACAAGGAACTGACTACACTAAACATAAATAAGATATTCTGGGCAATGCAAAGTAGCATCTTATTTTCTTTAATCTAGCCTCTTCCTCTTCTGGAAAGATCATTGTTTGAATGTTATTGTGAAGCAATAAAGCACAACATAGCAGAGAACTCAAGACAGACCAAATTCATAGTTATTAGGAACCTGGATGTCAAGTAAGTGCTCTGACATACTGTTAGAAAGTAAATTCTACAGTGATGGGAAAAAAAGATCTGTGCAATAGAAAATTAAGTTCTGGATTCACCATGCTCAAGATTCTTTGTTATGTCTACCTGTACAGTTTGTGCCATCATTGGGAATAAATGTTTTGTTGTTGTTGGAGGCTCGGTATCCATCAAGGCAAATGCAGTAAAAACTTCCATGGGTATTATGACACAATGTATGATTTCCACAGATCTTGCTGGCTCCAATCTGGCATTCATCTTTATCTGTCAATACATTTAAAACACATCAGAGAGATTAACAAAAGTGGAGTATCCTCCTCTCCTCACTCATGTAACCAGACTTGTCCTTACTGTTTTACTTTCTAAATTATTTGGGATACTATAGACACTGCTAGTAAGCTGGAATATTCAGATCAACAGAGGTTGCCATCCTTGGATGAACGACACAGCCCAGGTTGGTCTAAGAGCTGCAGAAACCAGAGAGCTCTGCTCTCTGCTCACCTTTACGGCTTGCGCTGGCTGCAGCACTTCATGGAACACCTGAGCGGGGGCAACCCCAAGTACAGGCCGAGTAGAGAATAGATCAAGAGCAGCCCTGCCAAGAAGGATTTTGGGGTGCTGGTGGATGAGAGACTGGACATGACCCAGCAACATACACTTGCAGCCCAGAAAGCCAATCATATCTTGGGGCTGCATCAAAAACAGTGTGGCCAGCAGAACAAGGGAGGAGGTTCTGCCCCTCTACTCTGTCTGCTCTGATGAGCACCCACCTGGAGTCCTGTGTCCAGCTGAGGTCCCCAACAAAAGAAGGACATTAACCTGTTGAAGTGAGTCCAGAGGAGGCCAGAAAGACAATTTGGGTACTAGAGAACCTGTCCTACACGGAAAGGCTAGAAGGGTTGTTCAGTCTGGAGAAGAGAAGGCTCTAAGAAGTCCTCATGACAGCCTTCCAGTAAGGACTGGGAACCTGCAGGAAAGCTGAAGAGGGACTTTTGACAAGGTCCTGTAGTGACAGGACATGGGGGAATGGCTTTAAATTGAAAGAAGGTGCATTTAGATTGGATATTAGGAAGAAATTCTTTACTGTGAGGGTGGTGGGGCCCTGGAACAAGTTGCCCTGTGTTGTGGATGCCCCATCCCTGGCAGTGTTCAAGATAGGGTTGGAGGGGCTTTGAGCTCCCTGGTCTAGTGAAAGGTGTCCCTGCCCATGACAGGGGAGTTTGAACTGAATGATCCTTAAAGTACCTTCCAACTTAAACCATTCTAAGATTCTATGGTTCTCCTACAATAAGGAGCTAATTGAACACTGTGCAGGGTGCAGCAGCTGCCAATGCTTTGTTGAAGGAAGGGTAAGAGATGGAGTGGAAGAGATCAGGGGTAGAGGACTATCCTCTTCAAGTAGTGATAATATATCATTCTTTGATTCACATATGGATTTATCATGTATGAGACAGTCTTAGAAGAACACAGTAACAAAACAACGCTGAACAACACTTTTCATGGAGCAATCTCTTGGAAAAGCAATCCACACATACCCTTTGTTTGGGAAATCCTGCCTGGAAATGGCAAAGCTACTAGCAGACTTTGAAGAATTCATTAGTATTTGTCATGAAAGAGCATTTTGGCAATGTACAGAGTTTCTTGCCATTTTATGTAGACGCAGCCTACCTTGACAATGGGTTCTCCCGTTGCCTACAAATCCATAGTTGCAGATGCAAACACTTTTTCCTTCGACTTGTTGACATGTTGCATGAATGTGGCAAGTTGCACAGACATCTGGAATTGATCTGTTCACAATTGCTTTAAGGCCAAAAAGACACAATTACCTTTTTTGTTTTTTTAAGGACCTTAAAGGTGGCCTGGTATGAGCAACTGGCACAAAATTTAAAGCAGAGATAAAAATAAAACAGATAAAATAAGACTCCTATCTCCTCCCACCTAATTTTCAGTCTTCTGCAAAAAACACAGCCATAGTACTCAAAGACTAAAAATGAAAAAATAAACAGGAAGGATTAAACAAAATAGCTACATTGAATATTTTTGTCCATTCATCTGTTCTCTGACAACAAACCAAAAAGCCTTTCAGCAGTCAGTAAGGCTTACAAGGCATATACAGTTGGCCCTCTTGCACTTCGCACCCCCCATATTGCGGCTTCACACCTTAGTGGCATGATTTTTCAGCGATGAAGGAGGCCCCTTTTCACAACTGTGCATGTGTGACCTGGCACACATGAATATTCAATTAGGCAGTCATGAATATGCAAACCAATCCCCACGCCATGTCGCACCGATCATGGGTGCACTGCTCTGCCCATGGCAAGCCACGCCAGTCCTGCTCTGCCCCTCTACTTCGAGCCACGCCAGCCCTATTCCCTTCCCCTTGGCTCTGCTCTGAGCCGCGCTGGCTCCCCCCCCCTCCCCTTGGGGTTACGCCAGTCCCTCCCTTTCCCCTCGGGGCTATGCCATCTCTCCCCATCTGCCCTTGGGGCTGCACCAGCTCCACGCCCTCCCCTTGGGTCTGTGCTGGCTCCCCCGCCTCCCCTCAGGGCCGCTCAGGGCCACTGGGACAGCAGCATGGGGGATTCGCATGCACCAGTGTCCTGGTCGAGTAGCAAAGCATTTTTTCCCAGCGTGGATGGCTGCAGGCACCAGGAAGTGCCAACACAAACACCAATACACAGCAAGGCAGTGCCAAAACAGTGCCGGAGCACCGGGGGGAGCCGTGTGAGGGCACGGGGCAAATTTGCATATTAATGAGCTGCCATTCAATGCAGAAGTAGGGCTTTGCGGAACCAGATTAAGACCGCGAGTCCGCGACGTAGGAGACCCAACTGTAATAAATAGCTCTATACAATATTATTAATCTTTTTTCTATATTAATTTATTTCACTTTTGTCTCAATTTCTGTTTCCTCTGGGAGTTTGGGGGTGTTTTTTTCTGTTATTTACATGTAGATATTTGGGCTGCTTATCATGTTTGCATCATGTGTCACCAACATATGTATGTTATTCAGAAAAATGATGAGGAGAATGCTGCCAGGAGTAAAATGACTTCTAGTAAAGTCATTTTAGAAATCAATTTATGTTAAAAGTGATTTAGCAGCATATAACATGCAACTTAATTTACTATAATTTGATAGGGTTATAAATATAAATGGAATTAGAATAAAATAAGAACATATTCTCTTCTTTGGATTCATGTATTCATGGCATTGTGTTTAGTTATCTCAGGGTTTTTTGGTAAGCTCTTTATGTTACTTTCACATATGCACTCACTTTCCAAATTATAAACCTCAGAACGGATGGCTTTAACACAGACAAAGCTTCAACACAGACATATGCTTGCATCTTTTTACATTTTAAAAGAAATAAATAATACTGCAAAGCGGATGTTTCATGGAGCTTGACACAGAAGCATGGCATTCTTATGCTTCTAAGCTGAAATTTGATAAGACTACAAACCTTACTGCATATATAGCATCTCTGACAGAATTTTAACTGCTTTTCAAGGTGTCTGAACACATAACCATAGCTGGAAGGAGAAGGTAGCCGAACACTAGGTTTTTTACACATCAAATTTATCACTGTAGCAGAACTATGCTTGTACATGCACAGGATTTCTGTTTTATTCACACAGCATTTCTGAGTGCCTTAAGANCTTACCCCGCCGCCGCCCCGCCGACAGCGGCAGCAGCAGTAGGAGCAGGAGCAAGAGCGGCCCCTGGGCCCGGCCACACTCCGAGCTCATGTCCCCGCGCCCCTCGGTGCTGCCCGGCCCCGACGACTCTTCATCGTCTCTGCGGGGCGTNGACCGCGAGTCCGCGACGTAGGAGACCCAACTGTAATAAATAGCTCTATACAATATTATTAATCTTTTTTCTATATTAATTTATTTCACTTTTGTCTCAATTTCTGTTTCCTCTGGGAGTTTGGGGGTGTTTTTTTCTGTTATTTACATGTAGATATTTGGGCTGCTTATCATGTTTGCATCATGTGTCACCAACATATGTATGTTATTCAGAAAAATGATGAGGAGAATGCTGCCAGGAGTAAAATGACTTCTAGTAAAGTCATTTTAGAAATCAATTTATGTTAAAAGTGATTTAGCAGCATATAACATGCAACTTAATTTACTATAATTTGATAGGGTTATAAATATAAATGGAATTAGAATAAAATAAGAACATATTCTCTTCTTTGGATTCATGTATTCATGGCATTGTGTTTAGTTATCTCAGGGTTTTTTGGTAAGCTCTTTATGTTACTTTCACATATGCACTCACTTTCCAAATTATAAACCTCAGAACGGATGGCTTTAACACAGACAAAGCTTCAACACAGACATATGCTTGCATCTTTTTACATTTTAAAAGAAATAAATAATACTGCAAAGCGGATGTTTCATGGAGCTTGACACAGAAGCATGGCATTCTTATGCTTCTAAGCTGAAATTTGATAAGACTACAAACCTTACTGCATATATAGCATCTCTGACAGAATTTTAACTGCTTTTCAAGGTGTCTGAACACATAACCATAGCTGGAAGGAGAAGGTAGCCGAACACTAGGTTTTTTACACATCAAATTTATCACTGTAGCAGAACTATGCTTGTACATGCACAGGATTTCTGTTTTATTCACACAGCATTTCTGAGTGCCTTAAGACCTGCGGGATGCACCACAGATTCCTAGACCTAATTAACCATACTTTTATATACTTGTGTGCATGTGTGTGTTTCTGATAAGAACAGCAAATAATGTGGATTAGAAGATTAAATTTACAAACAGCCATACTAAGAATTTTCTCATGACACTTCAATCTTCAGATAAGGCATGAGAGTATCCGCCTTAGATTGCTGCTCCGGGAGACAAAAAATATGCTTCTGTCACATGAATCCCTTCACTACTATAGCTGAATTACTTCTCCTTTGCAACATACAATACATGACGCGAGCACTACAGCTCACGGTCCTACCCATGCGCTCCATCAGCCGCAGCTCCTGCCTCGGCCCTCTCAGCCCGGCAGCCCACAAGGTCGCTGCCACCACAGCCCTTAACGAGCAAGGAGAAGATGCGACAGCCAGTGCAAAACACGGCGCCCACCACGGGCTGCTCCATCACCACCACGAGTAGCCCGCCCACACCAACAAAGCTGCTCCGTCCCCACCGCCGGGCCCTCGACGTCGCGGCGCGCCCAGCGCCCGCCCCAGCCTGGGCGCCCCG
>WEKX01010301.1:0-47048 GCA_013390025.1 Pitta sordida
ATCCTGTGGGTCCCTTCCAACCCAGAAAAACCTGTGAACCTGGCCTTGAACTCTTCCAGGGATGGGACATCTAGTTCTCTGGGCAACCTGTCTTACCACCCTCTGGGTAAAGGATTTCTTCCTAATATCTGATCTAAACCTGCCCTCTTTCATTTTGAAGCCAGTACCCCTTGTCCTATCACCACATGTACTTGTAAAAAGTAGATTTATATAAACAGAAAACCAGTTTTTTTTTTTTTCCTTCTTCTTCTCTTTTTTTCCCACTGAAATCCTAAGAAAACTTCAAGAGACCAGGTAAAATTTTAATTTTTTTTGTGTGAGCATCTCAGCATTTTGTGTAAAGGTGGACATTGCCAGGTCCAGCCGTTTTTATTAATTCTCTTTCATTTAAAGATTGTGCCATTTTATGTTTACTTTCCAGGAATATTTTAGGTGTTAATTTTTGTTGGCAGAGACATTTTTGAAAGCCAATGTCAGTTGCATATGGGCATATCTGAGGAAACGAAATAAAAAATTTATACTTGTGCCAAGAGATGATTGAACACACGTTCAACCAGGGAAAAAGAGGACTCCCATCAGATTTGTCTGACTAGCCTAGTTCTTACCCAGGGAACTCCACTGTACATTGGGATTGTCTCAGCAAACTGCTGCAGGTTTCCTGAGACTGCATTTTCTGCCAGGTCAGACTCTTTGGAAATTCCATGGTGTGTGTATTTTCCAAGGCATAATTACAGACTATTAGATGTGCTTGCTATACACCCATACATACAGACGTGCGTAACTGTGTTATGCAAATGTAACACAAATCACGTACTTTGCTTTGTGCCTGTTTGCATTTCCTGGTAGCTTCAGAAAGTCAAATTTAGAAATGGGCTTCCAATTGACACCCTTGCTGTGGACTTAACTTCTGCCTCCAATCCCATCAGAAATTTGGAGGGTGTTTAGATGCTTTTCTAAACATTGGTGGTTGGCCCCAGTGCTGATTGGGACTTCTAATTTGCTTTCATTATCTGATGGGTGACAAGTCTAAACGGCTCACGGTGTGTGACTAAATTCACCACAGGAGCTCACAAATCCCAGCCTTTTGGAAGTGAAAGCTTCCTTTGGCTGCATTTCAAGCTTTCCTGTCAGGACATTTCAAACACTCCCTTCACAGGAGTTTTTGCTCATATGGAAGCAGGTATGTTAACACATTCTTGGCAAACTACCAAGCAATGGAACACAGGACTCAGTGAGGGTATTGATGGATTTGTGTTCAGGCTTTTTTGAAAACTTCTTTTAACAATGGATGATCAGTGAACACTGAGCATATTTTATGTCTTGCACACTTCATTTGTTTAAACATGGAAGGTTAGGGTATGGATTGATCACATACATACTATGGTGATGAACATGGTGAGCAGTTATTTAAAAACTAAGGGTTTTTCAATCCAGCATGCAGAGGTTTGATGGGATTTGAAGCCTGAAGGTTGAAGCTAGATGAATTTGAACTGAAAATAAGGTACATATTTCTAACAGTAACTGTAAAAAACCCCACAAGATAAATTTCCTAAGACTATTGTGGATTGTCCATCATTAGGAACCTTTGAAATAAAACAGGAAATACAGAATCATAGAATTGTTTGTGTTGGAAGAAACCTTAAAGATCATCTAATTCCAACCCCACTGTCATGGGCAGGGACCTTTTGACTAGACCACATTGGTCAGAGCCCCCATCCAGTCTAATCTTGAACAGTTCTAGGATGGGGGTCCACAACCTCTGTGGGCAGTCTGTTCCAGTGCTTCACCACACTCGCAGTAAAGATTTCCTTTCTAATATCTAATCTAAACCTGCCCTTTTTCAGCTTAAGAACATTCCTCCTTTTCCTATCACTGCATGCCCTCTGGAAAAGTCCCTTTAACCTTCTTGTAAACCCTCTTTGACCCAGATTATTGGTTTCCATCTGGTATTTGGAGGACTGCTGAGGGTACATGGTCTGCTTAAAAAACTACAAAAATCACAATTTAACAGTAGCTTTGAATTTCTTCTACCTAGGAGAAGACTCCTGTGAACTTTAAAGTGATTTGTAAATAATAGTAAAGCAGATTTAAAACAATTGTGAGCAGCTCTATTTTCACAACTGAAACTGTAGCAGAAGATAATCCAGAGAATTCCTGCGGTGTGCACAGGTGATTGCAGATAGACTCCTGTGTCCTTAAAAGAATTTATAATTTTTTCACTCCATGAAGTCTAGAATTCTGTTGCATAATTTCCTTCCTTTTTGTTCATGATTTTGACCATAACATGCCAGTTCTGCTCAGGAAAAGAAACTTAGAATGGTTGAATGTAAGGAGCTGGAGGTGTTTGTCAGCTTTCAGGACTAGGAATGTACTCGAGGGTTATTTACTATATTTAGGTACTTATTCTTTGTTGCTACATGAGTGACTGCATAACATGAAAGTGAGTGCCTCTACCTACTATTATTAGTATTTTCTTAATTTCTGTCAGTCTTAAAATTATCTGTAATGATTTTTTTTGGTGTTTTAAACCTTGTTTTCTCCCTCATGTGGTTAACTGCCTATTTCTTTATTAAAATTTTGGCACCTTTATGTTGAGAAAGTCCTATTTAAATGAGATGATATGTTATTACTGCATGGGTGGAGTAATAAACGATAATAGAACATGTAGTCCATATCAAGGCATGTAAAATACATCAAGAGATGACAACTTTAACAAACTCAAATAGTAAATGAGACCATAGGTGGAGTCATCTCATGTATGTAACACTACTGAGACAGGTGCTGCATAGACACAGAATAAAGGGGTCCGTTCTCAACATGAAAAAAAATTATTGTTTTAAGGAAATAAGTTAAAAGCCAATGCCAAAACAGCTTTTTCCTCATTCAAGTCTTTTGAATGTACCAGAAGTCAGACAGAATCACAGAACAATGCACAAAATACTCGAAGGACCAGTTTGTCTCAGAAACCATCATCGTCTGTCAGGACTATCTACTTCTAGCTACTTGGCATAAAAAATTAATGCAGAACAGATGACTGAAATGGTTGTAAAATACCAAAACTACCACCTAAGGTGTTTTTTTATGTTTTTATTTCAAAGGATGCTGGTTTTGTGTAGAGACTAAAGTCCTCTTTGAAGCCCGCTTTGGGTTTCTGACAATTGAGGTATTTTGATATACATATTTGAGTTTTTAAACAAGATTTTCCTGCTGGTTCAAGAAGAATGACAGGAAAAAGAAGCACAGGAATGTTTGAGCGTCCTGCCTTCTCCCTCCCCAGGGAGTTGCAGGTAGTAAGTTGTCTGAGTGAGAGACTGCAAAGAAAGCCTTGGATATTTGTATCCTCCCTGGGTTGCCCTAGGTGATCAAGTCCTGGTGAAGCCTGGGGTGCTGCATTCAAGCCCATAGGAAATGGGGAGGCAGCTGTTTCATCTGGCTACCACCTGTAGAATCCACACTGCTACAGGTTTCACATTAAAAGTGAAATTAGCTGAATTTCCCCTTGTAGAAGTTCAGAGTGTTCTTCATGTTTCCATGGTAAACATATGTCGTGCTGGCATCAGTGCCAGATGATAGACGCCATGTATAATTTTAGAAGATAATTCAGGACTCATTGCAAAATGTAGACATTTAAAAAAGCAATGGTCAGGAGAGGGAAGAGACAAGTGCCATCATGCTCTTTCCTCAGAAAGGGGAATTTGCCCATACATCACAACAGGGATGAGTCTGGCCTGCTGTCCTCCCTGCGGAGAGAGCAAGTCTGATGACTGCGGCACATCATGATGATACTTGAGGGCTGTTGCTTCATGGACTAAGCACCAACAAGGAGCTACCATCTCCTCCAAGTCCTTCCCACCTCTCAGGTATCTCATACCTTGTAAGGCTGTGCCATCTCCAGAACTCTTAGGGCCTTGGATAGGGTTGCATATAATGGTTTGTGGATGTGACAAAAGAAATATAGCTTGCCGTAGAGTTACAGAAATAATTTTAAAACTAAAATTAAATCTGTGGATTAGTTTCAGCTGAATAAGAAAAAAAAAAGAGATGTAGAGAATATTGAAACCATTGAATTTTTCAATTTAACAAAATCAAAATTAGAAAATTGGGAAAAAATGTAAAACTAAGGACATAATGTAAGTAAAATATTTGTAAAATGAAGTGAAAAGTTTTGTTTCAGGTAGAACAAGATGTCTTAATGGTACAACACCCTTCCTTCCAGTGATACCTACTTATTTGACTTTATTAAACAATTACACAGGCAAATATATTTGGACTTGATGTGAGACAACTGTGCAAAATATTAAAGTTAAGCCTTTGAATTAAAAAGTCCACAGTCTGCACAGTTCTGAGTGCAACTGACTGTTCTGTGACACAATTATCTGGAAGGAAATAGAGCCAGACATGAATCCCAACCCTAAATTGTTGTATGCATTTTTGGTAACCACCCAATTCTTAACAAAATGACTGAGTTTCCTATGTGCTACATCAAGTCCTATTTTATAATGTTACCTTGATATGTATCAGTTGCAATTGCTTTCTGCTTTCAGGTAGATGCTACTATGTCACTTGGAACAATAACAAAGAAAACAAAATCCTCTTCCTCTCTGAGTGAAGATTGCATCTTCCCGACATGGGAAGTGAGTCTATTATATGCTTCAGGACATTAATCTTTTTAATTTAGGGAGGTATCCTGGGCACTGTTTACCATATTCAGTGATGCAGTTCCAAATCCATGAACTCTTTCTATGCTTGCTACTGATAATACAGAGACCAGACCAATGTCTGTTGCTGGAAACAGTTGCTTTTCTGGTGAAAATACTACAGCAAAGATACTAATGAATGTTAAAAGTGAGACTAAAACTAATATTACAAGCAAATGGGAGAAACCACCTGTATTGTGAGTTTTCTGCTTTACATGTATGTAGTCTAGGGGAATACAGCAGGTGTGTATTGTACTCTCTTGAAATGCAACATGTAGCCAGCTTCATATGAGAAACTGGAATTGAGACATGTTTTATGTCTGGCACAGTCTCACAGCTCAAAAGGCCTTCCTTGCCAGCTCCCAAGCCCAGTGCTTCTTCTCCTCCCTCCTTCCACTTGTATCTCCAACAGTGTGTCTTCAATGACCCTCTTTAGGAGGAGCTGTATTATGTTTTTCACTCGTAATCTGAGTGATTCTGTTTGAAGTTTCTGAGCCCTGGGATCCTTTGAGATCCCCACAGTCATCTAGGAAGCTGTGTTAGACCAAATCATCTGGTCTATAAATCAGTTTGCCTCTGCAAGCCACTGAAAGTCCTCTTGAAAATCGGGATGTGTATTTATCTGCCAAAGTAAGACTGTATGGTATCCAGGTGACTTTGGAAACTAGTGGTCCCTGTTCCTTACTGAGACTCCACTCACGATCTTTAAATATCTATCTTTCCTATATTCAATGTAAAAAATATACAGTAAACTCCCAGTTATTCGCAATTATCCTCTTTGCGAATTCAATACGTCACAGTTCATTTTTCAGAGAAAAGAAGGGTCTGGGCATGCACATATAATGACATGACGATAGAGAGCTCATGAATATGTAAATAAGCCACGCCCATTGCCCCAAGCCCCTGCAGCCCTTGAATGCTCGCAGGGGGGTGGAAAATTCCTGGGGCGGCCGGAGAGATGGAACAGGGAGCCCAGGCGCCACCCCTGCCAGTGTGGAGTGCGAGCGAGGAGCCCAGGCAGTGGTGGCACCAGGTTCCCCGCTCCCTCTCCATGCTAGTGGGGGGCAGCACCAGGGACCCCTGCTGCCATGGCAGCCCAAGACCGTGCAGCTTGTTTATATACTGTTTAGTTGACTTTAAACACTGCCCCCCCACCAATAAGCCCTGGTATGGACACACAGAAGCCATTCCCTTCAGTCTCCTGGGCCGGCTCAGGGTGCAGGGCAGTCCCAGGAAGGCCACACAGCACTCTGGGGCTAAGGGGGAGCAAGGCGATGGGTGGGACTTAATTGCATATTCATGAGCTCATTATCTTCATGGTTCACGGGCTTCATGGAAGGTACCGGGACCCAAAGACTCACGAAACTCAGGGGATCACTGTACTTTTTTGTTGTTGTTACCCCTAAGAAATTTTTCCCATCAAATCTTCATAAAAGATGGGAAATAAAAGATTTCCCATCAAATCTTCAGGCAGAAGGCTCACCTCTCTACCGAAAAGCTCTTGGAGAAGTATCTATGAAAGAGTTAATAAGGTCACTTTCCCTGTGTTGTTCATTATCTCTGTATCTGTCACAGCCATAAATTGTGAAAACCACTGCTTAAAATACTTCCAGGATTCCTCTGTGCTGCCCACAAACTCTGTTGCGTATGTAATAATCACTCGACACAGAAGAGTAATTCAGACTGTGGTTTTGAGCTGTTCATCCTTACTGGCAGCATTGCATGTGGGGCAGTCTCTACAATTTTGTTCTTCTGAGACAATCCCTATTTATCTGGAATTTTCACCCTTTATCTTTTGAAAAGGGCATGTTGCATTGATCTCTTTTTCATCATCTCCCATCAGTGCACGACTCTTTTGTAAGCACAGAGAATTATTGAGATCCAGCACATGAATTTATTTTGAAGAGCCATCAGTACATTAAGAAGTGTGAGAAGACAGTGGAACTGGAGGCTGATTAAGGACAGAGGTGCTGCCTTTTCAGCAGCAACCCCTTAATTGTTTGCAAAATGCCTTGCACACTGAAACTCCTGCTGGAAACACCTCTAGCACTAAAAACCTGCCTACAACCCTTGTCTGGCGTGCATCCCCTGTTATTAAACTCTTCTCCATTCTGAAAGAGGGGGTGGCTGCATCCAGGCTGCCTGTTAAGAGTAAGCAGTGGGCTGTGCTAACTTTAGGGGAAGTATTTAGGAATGTGTTGCTTGTCTCAGGCCAGAAATGTGTCAGGAGTTGTTCCGTAATCAAATGGTACAGATGATGGACCTCTGGTGTGCAGCAATGCTCCTTGGGACTGTTTAATTTACTAGTATAGACATAAGCTTTTTGTTTGTTACCACTAGGAGTTAGCATAAATACCAAATGCTAACAGACACCACTGGTACCCATACTTGCCTTGCAATGTATTTTACTCCATGAGGGTGTAACTAGGTTTGTCAATCAATAAGAATAGTTCTGACTCACAGCCAAGATTATTCAGGGATTTTGTTGACAGACTACCTTGTAGAAAGAAGAGTCAGAACATAATGAGCCCAACTCAGGGTTTTCTTCTCCCAATAGCACACTTCATAGAATCATGGAAGGAAACATATAGAGCGTCTAGTTCCAGCCCCACTGCAATGGGTAGGGACACCTTCCACTAGACCAGATTGCTTAAAGCCCCATCCAACCTGGACTGGAACACTTCCAGGGATTCTACACTTCACCCACATGGCCGCAAAGCAGCACTCTTACTTGTTTACTCTCTTCATGTTGCTCTTTTGGATGAGCCATTGAGCCAATATGGACAGGAGATGTAGCTTGCTCTGAAAGCTGGTGATCAGACCATACCTTGGAGAGGTGGATGATAAAGGTTTAAAGCCCCTCAAGATGAGGAGGGTCTGGGACCTTTCATTCCTAGGAGTGTGCTTTAAACATTAGATTATCATACAATAAGTGGATGGAGTCTCCTCTTCAGGATTTTTTTCTTCTTTTGGTTGGCTTTTGTTCTAGTTTTTTGATTTGGCTTGGGGGTTTTGTTTGTTTGGTTTGGTTTATTTTTTTTTTCTTCTGTTTTTGGGTTTGTTTTTTATTTTGTCTTTAATTTTTTTTTATTTCCACCACCCCCCTCCCCTGACTCTCAAAAGAGGCCTTGATACTTAAGAGCTTTTTGTGCTTCTTTTCGGCCTGGGTTAAGGCCTCCTCCTACCCAAAAGTTCAAGAAAACTCCTGGCTTTTTACCTAGGAGCCCTGAATTGCCCTCAGGAAGTGTCTGATCTCGTTCTTGCTTGCATTAGGAAGTCTAGGTGTCTGAGCTATTCTATTAGGGCCAATTACTCACTTCTTAGGTGTGAGAGGAGGTAAGTCAGGCACCTGAAGACGGATGGTGTAACTCGGAACACACTTCAGACTTTGACTTCTACCTATACTGTTTTTTATTATTTCTGCATTCGAGCGCCAGTGGCTTAAACTGGCAGACTCTGCTCTGACAGATTTATTCTATTCTGGACTCAGAAGGATATGAGTGATCACGGAGAACCCTGATCCCACCTCTAAAGCGTGTTGGTTTCAATGAGTTCACACATGACATCAGTAAACATGCCCTCAGACAAGTAGCCACCAAACTAACTGATCTGTCAGGCAGTCACAGAGGCCTGCAAATTAAATGCAAAGACAGTCCTTAAAGTAAGGATCATAAATGTTTCAGAATAATTTATTCTGTAAATTGGATTAATAAAGAAGCGGCTCCTCTGTTAAAAGATAATTTGCCAGGGAGCAGCCCACAAAGAATTAAAGTAGGTGATTTTTATCTCTTTCCCACTCCTTCTCATTCCACCAAAAAGAAGGATTCATGCAGGAAAATGCTGACACATCCTTATTCAAAGCTGTGTGAACTGCTCACATCAGTGTATTTTTATTATTCTGTTGCTGGGATACTTTAATAATAATAATAATGGTGATGATGATGCAAAATCTTATTAAGTCATTGGAGGATGATGCTTTGTTTTTCTACTTCTATTTTTTAATTTATTGAGGAAGCCTGTTAATGCTACAAGAACAGACAGTATATATATTTTCTATAAAAGGGCAGGGAAACTCATAACGAAATGTATTCCCGTGGTTGGTACTATAAACACCCTGTGGTTCCAAAAGGGATCCAAGTGCTGTGAACACCTTGGAAGACATAAAACAGAGACTAAAAGGAAGGACTGTGTTACAAGAACATCACTGACTGTTGGGATATGGTGATAGATTGAAATCTAGCCTGCCCTGTAGAGCTGGGTTTAGGAAGATTCTTTTGTATGCTGTTCTCCGGTAGGGCTCAAATTTGGCAATTATGTATTTGTTTAAATAAGCAAATACAGTAAAATACCACCGTTTAGGAATGGACATCATGTAACTTTGGCTACAAATGTATTGTCCAAGGCAGTTTGAGATCAGTTGACTACTAAGGCCTCTTCTTCCCTGTTTCTGTTATGATAAAGCAGCAGTGCTCTTGTTTGTGGCCTGTGCAAGACTATGATGTTTAATTTGTTTGTTCATGTAAATTGACTTCTCCCTGCTTCTGAAAAAGTTGTCTGAAATTATTTTTATCTCACTGGCAACCAGCCTCATAATTACTTTCTAAAGCTGCTACCCAAAGGCTGCCTCTTTTACCCTGTAACAATTCAGGTGTCAAAAAGACCTTTAAGACCCAAATGCAATAACCACAATGTGATATTGCAGATGATAACCATTGTACTACAGATACTCTTTTGACATGAGCTAGTATGGGAGAGAGATATTAGAATGAGTAAACTTCAAAATTATATCTATCAGGTTTAAGTGACTATTACTATATTAGGAGTTTTGTCTTTAAAGAGCTCTGTGATCCCATTCACAAGGAGTCAGATGGAGAAAATGTAGAATAAATCACCTCTTATGAGTAAACAATTTGGATTGGGTCAGAAGAAAAAGCAGAGATGGCTAGACATCAGATGCTATGAGGAGGACAAGCATATTGAGAGAAATACTCCTAATGGTAAAACCAAGTATTTTGTCACTGAAATGGAAACTCCTTGCAAAGACAAAGGATAATTAGAGAGATTTAGATGATATTTAACTTTCTATCTGCTAGCAAAGGCTCAAAGCAAATCAAGTCAATCTTTTGCATAAGATCAGACCTGGGTATCCTTGTTACATTTCACTGCTTTCAGTTAATTCAAGTGGAGGACAGTAGATGTGAAATTGCATGATAAAAATGTTAAGTGTACAGAATTCTAAAACCAAAACTGGAATCTTGTGAATAAGAGTTTTTAACATCTGACTGACCAAAGAAAGTCTAATTGTAGAACATATGGTGACTTTAATGCTGAAGAGATGACAGGAGGAAACTAGTGGAACTCTTTGTGAGAAACCAAGATACACTGAACTCAAAATGAAAGCTTGACAGAGAATTAAACCAACAAGACTGTTTTGAATTTACCATCCGAATGATACCTGAGCTCATCATGACTTTTGTAGTGAACGCATGGTGATTTTATAGCCTGGATCTGATAGGGAAGGCAGTACATCTCTAAACAGTTCAGAAACAGGAAAATACAAGAACTTTGGCTCAGAGGACACTGCCGCAGGCTTTCTGCATGGACTTCACTTTAGTAGAACACTCCAGGCCTGCCTACCTAAGGCAGTCCGTTCATTACCTAAATTTACACTAGACACTAGTACATGAACTGTGATGTTGCTGAAAAGACACAATAAACCAAGAGGTGTGGTGGTGAAAAGTAAGTGTTTATCTTTATTGCAGGATATATTTGCATTTCATGTGTAGGAAAAATAATAACGTATAAATTGCAACACTTTTAACAGTGGTATGAAAACAAGCACTGGATTAGAAGTTTGTCAAGCACTTAGTTTTTCAGTGAAGGTGTTTTCTTGAAAGAAGGGAAGACTAAAATCCTTTATGACATGCTTAAGATGTATTTCAGGGGATGGAGAAGATCCCTACATGGTACAGGTGTCAGGGAGTTTATTATAAAGATGGTTTCTTCTATTCTAAAGGTAGAAGAGAAGAGAGAGAGAGAGAGAGGGAGAGAGATATTAGATAGATAGATAGATAGATAGATAGATAGATAGATAGATAGATAGATAGATAGATAGATAGATAGATATAGATGAATGACCTGGAAAGTGAGGGATTTTTGGAATCTCCAAAAGATAATTTCACACCTTATTTAGATCAGTATAGACAAAACTGGCTGTAAAAATAGTAATAAGCTTCCAAAGCTTCAATGTACAAGTTTTGAGGAGCTTTGGGTCCCCTCCCCTTCCGTGAAGCCTGTGATTGGCGAAGATAAGCTGCTCATGAATATGCAAGCAATACCCCACCCCCCTCAGCCCTGGAGTGTTGTGTGGCCTTCCCAGGACCTCCTTGCACCCTGAGCCCTCTTAGGAGACTGAAGGGAATGACTTCTGCCCATTCCTGTCCAGGGAGTCCCGGAATTCCTGCCTTTTGCTGCCGCTACCACTGAGACCAGAGGCTCCGCGAGAGCCCACGCTACTGGCTGCCCTGGAGGCAGTGATTGCCCCCCAGGTGGAGCCGAGCAGGCCCAAGTCTTCTGTCACTGTTTATTACCTGGCATGTTCATGCCAGGGCTTATTGTGGCTTATGTGCGTGTGTTTAGAGTCAACTGTGTATAAATGTGGCGCACAGGCCGGGGTTGCCATGGCATCAGGGGCAGCCAGGAATGCTGCGTAGCCACGTGCAGAGGAAGTGGGGGCCCCCAGGGCCGCTGCAGGGGTAGAGTGGGGGTCCCAGAGCTGCTGCAGCCCGCTCCCAATGCCACAGCTGCCCCAGGAATGCCTCCCCAGTGTTCAGGGCCTTATTTACATATTCATGTGCTATCTGCACAGCTTACTCTGAGCATGCTCAGTTGTGAATTATCATGGAAAAAACCACTTCAATTTATTGAACTTACAACAGCAAAACTACAAAGAGCTGGGGGATTACTGTATTTGAGATTGATTTTGAAAATATTAATCCTGGAGAAAGAAAAGACTCTTTCTTGTCTTCTTTCTTGGTTGCTTCTTTTATTTCTTTGGTTTTTTTCCCTTCTTTCCAAAGCATAGGCTGAGTTTTGAATATTAATCCAAAAAGGATGTTTTGTTTTCTGAATACTGTTTCCAGAATGTTTGCTGACTAGCCTCTAGAACATTTTGTTGACTACAGTCAGAGTCAGGCACGATGCACATCAACATTGTTTTAAAAGGACCTTGTCTACTTTCAGGAGAAGTGTAGGCTGGAATTGTCATATCTATAGTTTGGGCTGAGAGCCTCTAGTAAATATGTAGGTGATTAGCATACAGTGGCCAGGATAAATATGCTCAGACATCTGAGAAATGTGCTAGAATCACATTATGACATCTAAACACACCTTGGCAAAGATCCTGGCAAAACCACTCCTTAAGCTGTTCTATCCTGTGGTTACACTGCACAGCTCACAAGCAAACATATGTTGCAATATATGTCCAGAATTTAGCACATTTTCTGACTATTTGAGCTTCCCATTCTTATTTGTTTCCTCCAGGAAGAACTGGCTTTTTACTTTCTCATGGTTCTTCTCAGGATGAATGGTCAAAGTCTTGACTACTGTTTCTATTATTTCCCCACAAATCCTGCTACATGGAACAAATGACATATTTCAATAGAAGATTAAAAAAAGCAGCAATATCTGCAAGGAATTAGACAAACGTCATGCTTATCTAAAAATGGACGTCCTTCTGCCCCAAGATCTTCTCTAGGCTCTACACTATGCTTATCAGCATGTCCTTGTCTACACCAGCCTTATGTCTCTGGGATTCTTTCTTCCCACTGCTCTAGGTTTCCCCACCATTTTATTTGTAGTATTTATATAACCCCATTATTATACATAATTATATCTTATTAATGGTCATCATGCTATGTGTTAACATTTACCATCACAGGAAGCAGGAGCTCTTAAAAATCTACCTTTCGTCTAGCTAAAATTAATCTGACATATATGTATTGACCTCACAAAAAGCTGACTCCATGAAAGTTATCTTATGCAACTCCATCATGCAATCTGCATGACACTTCATGACTCTACAAATATTACCTTGAGCTGACAGTGCTAGGGAGACATTTTGTTCCACAATAAATCTGTGTTACACTGGGATTAGGAAAAGGTAAGCCTGTTCTCTTCAGTTTGCCATGGTATCATGTCTTCGCACACTCTGTTGACTGAACACTCCCCTTATTTGCAAAACTGAAATCCCATGAGTTCATTGTGATTTTTCTATACATCTCTTACTTTCCTTCCGATTTCTTCTCTGTTTAAACAGTTAGTGCCTGTTGAGGGCCTGATTCAAAGGGCATGAATGATGCAGAGAATTTGGAGCCCCAGACATGAGGGGGAAACAAACCATTCAAGAGCAGTAATGCCAAAGAGGAGATGTTGGAGAGTAACAAAGGTTATCAGAAAGGCAGTAAAGCTTGGTGGGATCAGAAGGAAAATGAAGAATCAGTACTCAGAAGGAACCTGTGCTCTGTGACTCTAGCCAAAGGGGAATCACTTAGCTAAGAGAAATAATTTTGCAAGGAAGATGTCTCATCATGGCCTTCCTCTTTGCCCTGCTTTGTGTTGGATCTCTTATCTAGGACTTGGGCGAGAATTTGATGGGTGATTTCTTGCTAGTCAGTTTATAAAATAGATGAAGATAGAGAGGCACTGGGAGAAAGCAAGTTGCACAAGTGAAGGCAATTGGTAGGAAAAGCAAATGGTTTAAAGTCTAGCAGGTGAATTTGTGCTCTGTAGTTATGTGCAACATTTTTCAGACTGCAAACCTGTAGCCAGTCAATAATGCATTTGCATGAGTTCAGTATTTCACCATTGACTCCACCAGGTAGCATCCAATTCCATTTATGCATTAACAGATTTATACAATGGGTTGTTGATTATCACTGATAGACCTTCAGGTGGAAGTGCTTTACACTGACTAACTGCTGTGAGGAGTATTGGCTGGAGGAAGAGCAAGTTTATAGAGATGACAGTTCTACTTTATACAATAGCCTTGGGAGATAGAAAGATTTTTAAGCGTACTCGTTCTGAAATCTTTTTGTCTCTGAATGCTTTGTTCTTAGTACTAAATAAACAACAACATGATCACTGCATACACCATTGATCATAACTTGCTTCAGGGAGACACTGTGGGTGCTGGCACTGAGTCACATCTCAGGGCTAAGTGTGCTGGTAGTCAGGTTCTTGTGGGCTGTAACTGGAGATCAGCTTTAGAGCAACAGAGGCAGGAACGACTCAAAGATTGATGGCTGAAGGAGTACAGACTGGAGAAAGATGTGGGGAGAGGGAAAGATGTCCCTCAGACTGTGTCATACCCAAAGAGGTCTTTGGCTATGGTTCAGTGGTACTGCTGACTGTACTGCAAGCTTAGGGAGAGTGACGCGTGCAGCTGTTCATGAGGCTGTTCATGTAAATGTTTTAAATGCTTGTATTAGGTATTTTAGTTATTAATTAATAATATGCATCTATATAGGACCATAAATATCTATGGCACTTTATAGATAACAGTATTCCTAACTGTTGGGAATATTAAGTCTAAGCACTTGGAAGACAGCCAAATTAAATAGGCAGATAAGATCTACTGTTTATATCTGCAATTTAGTGAGTTCCTTTTGATTTAATGGAAATCACTAAAGGCAGTGCCTGGATATTTTGTATGACTAGGACCTTTGAGTTACCAAAGTAAATGTGTGTAAATACCATAGAGATACTGCTTTTAAAGGAATCATAGATTATTTTGTGCTATCCTCATTCTGAGTATTTTTACGATCCTTGTGCACAGTGAGGAAAGTACCAGTTCTGCAGGGGCTGCTCAGATACAGTGACGAATGAGAGTTTGAAAAAACAGCAAAATAAAAATATCTACCTATCTCTTGTGATGCTTTGGGAAAATATGCTCATTGGTGTAACAGAATCTATCCAGATGAATACAAGGTTTGGTGAGAGGAAAGCTAACTCTGTAAACCCCAGTGAGCCAGAACAATGGTCCACACTGATTCAAACAGTGTATTACCCAGGAGGTGTAACTTTCTGCTGCTGTCTATGTCCCCTGGTGTGAAGGAATGCATTTTTGGCAAGAACAACAGCTAGCTCTGGATAAATGACCCTAGACTACGTGGGGCACAGGAGTGAAACAGGTTTAATTAGGCAGCAGGGCTAGGGAATTTGGGAGATGTGGCACTGCAAATAGATGCTGATTTTCTGAGTTCTCAGAGACTTGTTATAAGGGAAATACGTGTCCTATGCCAAGCCCAAAGGGGAAAGGGCTTAGCACCGGGTGGAGACTTGCTCTCCCCACAGATGACAAAGACTGGAGCCACATGGCATCTGTGCAAGTCTCATACCTGACACGCACTCAAATCACAGGGAGAGAACTGAGTTGGTTACTTCGGTCCGTCCTCCTGCATTTCTGATGGCAGAGGGCCTGCTGAATACAGCATACTGAACAGCCTGAATTGCCCTTTTCATCCCTCCTATAGCAAAACTACCAAGGCTGTGCTGACTTGGTAAACTCCCGGGGAAGACTTTTGTGGTGAGCAGGACTTGTCCCTAAAGCAAAAGGAAAATGAGAAAGTTTGGCTCTCCAATTGCTGCTACAAAGAAGAGGGCTTTGATCCTTCTCCTTGGCTGGACTGCAGACCAGCATTTCACCATCATTTCTGATGGTTCATGAGCTTTGTGGTGAGGTGTCTCTCTGTTGCTTCCACCTTTATGTTAGGCTTTTTTTTCCTGTTTTCTCTAGGCTGCTCCTCTTTTCTCACTGCTTCTCCTTAGAGTGTTAATTTCAGAGAGTTTTTTTCAAAGCAGAACAAAGAGTGAATTATTCTGTGCTCCTTGATGCTTATGATTTTCAGCGTAGATATATACGTGGAAAACTGGCCAGGAAATGTAATGAGGTGCAAAGCCAACTGAATGTTAGTGGAGGAAATATGTGAGGGTGTTTCTCCAAGCTCAACCAGAGGCCATTGTATCATAGGAAAGTACTTTTCCCCTTTGAAAGGCCATATTCACCCTGGTTAGAAGATTGGATGGACCTTGACAAGCAATGTGATGAGATCTGGTCTCAATGAATTTGAAACTGTGTTCCCATCTGAAATACAAGCAACGGCATAGCCAAACAATCAATTTCTCACATTTCTTTAAAACTTAAATCTCTGCCTTGTAAACATCTAAAATGTTTGATTGTGTTTTCTTACCTTCTGGTTTTGAGCTGACTACAAACCTCATGAGAAAACTTGCTCCTGTGCATTCCAGTGGTTTAAGAAGTAACTATTTTTTTAAAGTCTTCTGAGGTCAGAGTAAGAATTCCAAGTCTTTTGAGGTTCTGCTTCTAAAAGACAATTTTTAAAGAGAAGAAAATTCACATTTGAATTTTATTCTCAGATTCTGCTTTAATAAGTCTCCGAGTTCAAGGCCCAAGCCCACATAAAGGGTTTTAAATATCTTTCTTGCCTAAAAAGGCATTATGCAAAGATATTACTTCCTTACCTTTCAGATCTGATCTCTGTATGTGTTCACACTGATGACTGTTTACTTTATTAGATACAAATAAGGAGGTTTTGTTTACTGTGTTCCCCTCCTTGTATTTCTACTGCTCTTGACGTACCTCTAGAGGAACATACTTGATTTTACTCTTGTTCTTATCTCATTAGCAGGATCAATAATTGAGTTTGTACAGTTGAACTGCAGAGAAAACTCTCGCTCTTCTCATCTTGCCTGTGGTACCCCTGTGGTCTGGTGCTTGTTGCACAGTCCATTTCTACCTGCTTGAAGGATGTACACTACCCTTAAGTAGAGGAGCATATGACACAGCTGTAAGATCCAAGCAATCATGCAGATGCATATTTAAGCTCAGGGATAAATACAGTTATTTGGTACCGGTCTCTCTTTATTTCTTTCATTCATACCATATTAAGGCTGTAATTAAATTTGAAATAGCACCTCTGAACTTTTGACAGCTACAATGAGCCATGGATCACTTTTGAAAACATGATATGCCTGGGAAAATAAATGGCGTAAACTATAAACAAAATACCTTTCAATGATACATTGATAAGAAAAAACTGGTATTACAACTTTCTGGGAAATAGGTATCATTCCCAGTAGTGATATTTTGCATACTTTAGTGAGGACTGGGAACCACAGGAGATACAGAGCTTTCCTGTCAGGACTTGATTGTAGAATTTGTACATAGTGAAGCATGCCAAACCCTACCCTTATTAACTGTTTGACTATTCCTACAGGTCCGTACATATAATCTATGTGGTTGCAAAACAGGAACAATTGCAGGACAAAGAACATACTGTTAAATTAAAGAGTTTCATAGTTATTGCCTGCAGTATGCGTGGAAAAAAAATAAATGTAGTAGGAGATTGTGAAGGCATGTATATAAAGCTGAAAGAAAAGAGAATGCCGAGTTCAAGGAACTCATTGAGTTCCTGCTCTTGACACAGAAAAACTAAACGAACAGCTGCTATAACCTACTTCCTAACTGAACTATACTGTGTTTACATTATTAGTTGGCAGTTTGCTTTGATTTAAAACAAAATATCCGTTGAAGAAATATTTGACATAGTTTGACGTTGTACCTGTTTGCTTATCTGAAGTCCCAATGTTCTAATGATCTTTTTACTCTTTCCTGATGGCTAAATGGATTAATGGATCCCAGTTTGTTTCTGCTTGTACAAGGTTATTTCTTGCAGATAGCAGGTTAATACTATTTCCAGGGTGCTTGTTATTTAGGCAAAAATATTATCTGACCAAACAGTCTAGTACTTCCGTGCTTGTGATTGCATCCAGTTTCTGGTAATGTTTATCACATTTGTAGTACTTTTTTCAGTATTACTTACCATCATTGTAGTGCTCTGTGTGTCTCCCTGGTTTTGGCATTAAGCAAGTAGATGACATAGAAGCTTGCCTCCCATAACTATACTGGGAGATACTTACGCTCTGCCTGAGCCCTATGACAGAATCAAAAATCCTGTTTCTCTCAGTTCTCAACTCCTTCTAAATTTGTACTGCAGTGGGATTTAGGCATCAATCACCTTTGCTGGCTCTGATGGCTCCAAGGGGTTGTGATCCCCTGTGAAGCTGTTAGAAAAATGGAAATTCAAAAGGCTGGCATCAGACCACCCAAAAGCAAATTCTAACATCAATAGGAATAATGCTAGCAAATGTGATTTTCATTAATGATCTATAAAATCTGCATTTGATGTCAAGTTCAAACACATATTTCTTAAAAATTTTGGGTACACATCTAAAAGGAGAAGCCATGTTCTCATTCGATTCAATATACATTATTATTCCTACTTTGTGCAGTTTATGATCTCTATCTCATACAACCCAGCCCCTGATATCACTAAGTAGGATTAAATCTGCCCAGATTCTGCCACTGTAACCTTACCCTTGTATCTTCAAGCAAAACAGAGCAGCTTGCACCACTAGTTTGTTATGAGGCACCTTCAGAAGACTTTGATCATCACTGAACAGTTCTAAATTTAGTTGCATCAGTGACACAAAGATGAAAGTCATCTGGTCTCATTTCTGTTCTTTCAAACTTTCTGAACCCTTACTAGCTGTGCACAGCAGTAATAGATTGGACCACCCTTAGTGGCACCTTTATTTCGTTGTTGATGGGCATAAACTTTATCTGCTGTGGCAGTTTGCCCTAGTGGAAGAACCGCACTGATGCATCGGCAAACGTTTCAGCGGTCAGCAGAAAGCACACTCTGAACTATAAACCTTATTATACAAACGAGAAACCTCATTATGCTTTGAATCTGTAGGATAGTGGCTCAGAAAGGCTCTTTATTTTTTTTTAACCTTTTTTTTCTAGTGTGGATATTTTTGACCAAATGATTCTGTATTGCTGAAATAGGTACCTGATATTCTGACAAAACATCAAATTTCAGGAAAATTTGAGAAATTATGTATTTGCGTACGACTGTTGTATGTGGATGTTAAGTTCCTAGTAGGTTCCTAGTTCTCTGACTTACAGAGAATGTCAAGAATGGGAAACCAGGTCTCCTATGTGGCAACAGGAAATTTCATTAAAGGACAGATTGTATGACTGTAGAATTTTTAGAAAGGATAGAGAGCAATAACTAAGATAGAAATATAAATTAAATTTTTCTGTCATATGATGTCATTGAGGGAAGAAATTAATCTGAGATCTGAAAGGTCCATCCTTTCCATTTCATGAATTCTCGTAATCTCTAGAGAAAACGAGAATATGAGGGAAATCTTCATACCACTGGACAGATCAGAGTCCCATTTTAGGCAGTCAGAATTAGTAGCAAAAATGTAAGTAAATAAATATACTTCATCTCCAGAGAAATGAAGAAGCACACAGGTATGATTGTTGTATTTCAATAAACATCTAGATATACAATGAGTCCCCGCTTATTTGCGGTTTGCATTTTTGCAAGTTCAATTCTTCACACTTCTATTTTCAGTGAAAAAGCAGGGTCTGGGGATGCGGAGATAATATCATGAAGAAAGACAGAGCATGAGGATTTAAATGAGCTCATGAATGTGTAAATAATCCCATCCATCACCCCCGCCCACTGCAGCCCCTGGGCGCTGAGGGCGGTGTTCCTGGGGCAGCCACTGCAGAGGCAGCAGGGACCTGAGGCTTCATTCAGTGCACTGCAGCCAGCCCTGCCTCTGGGCTTAGCTGTCGCTGCTGCGCTCCACTGCAATCGCTCCTCTCCACTCCGAGTGCTGCAAGTGCCAGGGCTGGCCAGGGCTGGCTATAGGTAAACTCCCTCTTGTCTGTTGCCTTGGCAATGGTAGTCACCCAGCACTGTGTCAGGTTGGTGCCTCTGGATGGAGTGCTCCACATATTGTGCTGGCACTGGCTTGGTAACCCTACCTAACCAGCGGTAACCTCACTGGCAGTAACCCTACCTAATGCAGGCCCTGGCATGGCTTCAGCAGCTGCCACTCACACTTACCAATCCTGGGAGGAGTGGGGCTGAGCCCCACTGGGGCTGGTGTGGCCCCACCTCCTGACGTGTCTCATTGTCTGTGGGGGGGAGGGGGGAGCTTGTGGTATGTCATTGGCTGCCGCAGCTGCTGCTCTCGCCTGCACTGGCCTGGGAGCAGCAAGACCAGGGCTGTCAAGGCATAGCCCAGCCGAGTTCTTGGCGTGGGATGCCTCCTCTCCCACTGTAGCCCAGCCGAGCTCTTGGTGTAGGATGTCTCCCCCCTGGCGTAGCCCACAATGCAAGCTCCCACCTCTTGCTGGGGGGGAAAATGGACAGCTAGATTCCCCCCTGAACCCTGAGCACCCCAAGCCTCGCATCCCTTGGGTTCAAACACAGTTTACTTTTTTTGCCAATTCCTCCATTGGCCACCATATTGCACGGGCAATGTGGTGGCCAATGCAATATGCAATATGCAAATCTGCCTGATACAGCATGAAAATGGTCTATGAGATCCCTGCATTCAACCTGGAGGGACACACAGCCCCATGGTGGGTCTTCAGCCCATCACCGCTGTGCAAGGTTCAGCAGAGCCCCATGGTTGATTGGAAGCCCACTGCCACTGCTGCAGCACCAGAAGCTCACAACTCCCCACAGTGGCAGCATGGTTGCAGGGAACACCCCCCAGTTCCCCTGGACTCCCCTGCTGGGAAGGGGAAAAAGGCATATTTTTCACTTTCCTGAGCCGGAACATGGCATGGAATGGTCCCGGGAATGCCCTCCAGAGCTCTGGAACTGAGCGGGGTGGGGCGACAAGCAGGGCTTAATTGCACATTCATGAGTGCACTATCTTCATGAACTGCAGACTTCTAAGCACCAACCTGGACCTGTGGACCAGCAAAACCCAGGGGCTCACTGTACTGTCAAATGAGGTCTGTTTTTAATATGGAAAAGTTGATTAAAAAAAGAGGGAACTTTAAGAGTTTCAGGCTTCACAAGAAATTAGGCAAGGCTGAAAAACTGTGGACATCTTGAAAGGGCATTTAATAGGCTGAGCAACTTTCATATCAGTGCTGCTTTGAATAAGGAACTAATGGACCTCTAGAACCCCCTTCTAACCTCAATACTTCCATGAATTTATCTACTGACCCCGTGAGAAGAGGGCGCTAATACAAAACATCAAGGATTGCTCTTGACACACATCGATAAAATTTTTCATTAATGACTTCTACATAAACAGGAAGAACATGTAAATTAAATTAGCTGTTGACATAAAGCTGAGAGGCATCATCAATACAGCAGAGGATCAGAAGGGAATGAAGAATTTTGATGAGCGAGCTAATAGAAACGGATATGTGTAACTATATGTGGTGCAAGGTCGTGTACTTAGTGAATAATCACAACCATTTCCATTATAAATTTTGTTTGCATCTACTGAAAAGCAGAGAGAAGAGAATAGTGTGCACTAGGCAATCATAGGCTAATTTGGTTTAACCGATGATGTGGCTGTGAAACAAGAAAATGCCATGTAGCAGTTAAGGTATTTTCAGTAGTGATAAGAAAGAACTGATACCATTGTTCTCAATTCAAACAAACAAACAAACAAAGCCATTCAAAAAGCAACAACAACAACAAAACACAAAACAAAGCAGTGGTGGGAACAACAATAAATTCAAAAAGAGACATTTCAAGCACAGGGAATTTTTATCATGGGAGGAAATGGCCATCACCTAACAACAGGTGGAAATTCAGTTTGATAAAGAACATACCTAACTTTGAGACTTCAGGAAACTTTGTCATTATGAACAGCAAGAGTTGTGGAGGAGAGCACAACCTATGCCAAGGACAGATTCTAGCTCACTCTTCTTTGTGAACCAATGCTACTCGCTCTGTTCCCTCACATCCTTATTGTATAATGTTCATGCATTCCTTAAATACCTTGTCATATTCCAAGACCTTACAGGTAATACTGATATTAGTAAGTCAGAACTGGTAATGCTCCCTGAAAGAATGGCTTAGTAATTCTGTCTTGCGTTCACAGCTACCAGAGTGAATGCAAAAGGGTTGCATGAGGTCACTGTAAGTAGAGAGCTCAAAACAAAAGTTACTCCACTACTCCAGCCACTAAACTGCCTGTTTTCGCTCAAGAAGGGTAGGGTATGCCTGCTCATAGTTAACGGAAGTATGTCAGACTTTGCCTGCAGCAGTTTGTTATCTGAAATAATTACATGTCATCATAGTGTGAGCTCTCCTTTCCCCAGATTCACCTTTTTGACCTGTAGTACACCTGATAGTGTCACTATGAATTATATCATGCTATGGCATATGAAGACCACATCTTGAAAACACAAGATATAGGGAGCCTGGTAGAACACAAAGAAGCTATCAAAAAATAAAATAATTTATTCGCAGTTAATGAATATGTTAATCTATTTGTTGGAAACAACCATTAAACTAACATCAGAACAGAAGGTTGCAGTAATTTAACTTCTATTAACCGTCAAAGAATATGGGTTTGTCCTAACTGCAGTTTATTTATGAATTTTTGAACACATTCAAGCATGCCCATATATTGTTTTCAAGAGCAAGGCCCTTATCTGATCTGGAACTGTGGTGAATAGCTATTGGCCAAAAATGTCTCTGACCCGAAGCTTCAGAGATTCACCCAGCTTTTGGCCAAAAATGTCTCTGACCCAAAGCTTCAGAGATTCACCCAGGCAATCGCAGATGCAACTGAGCAGTGGAACCATTTTGAACACAATACTCAGTTCACAGGCTCACAGTCCACAAGAAGATTTTGGAGTCATAATATGTATTGTAACTTAAAAAAAAAATGCATAGAACTAAATCTTGTAGGCTTGATATGTTCACAGAAGTTGTCTTATCTCAATTTAGTTTAAATAAATAGAGATGCTGTATCTGAATATGAATCAGCAATAGCCTTATCCCCAAACTTACTTCTGAACACACGATTTCAAAATCTGGATTTTAATTTTTCACAAGTTTGGCTTATTTGGTCCAGTATTCACATTTGGTCTTCTGTCATGCATTCTGTATCATAAACTCGGATCTATTTAAAATCTAATTCCAGATCTATTATTAGTATGATTATGCATATTGAGATACACTGATGAATTGAGCATTAACATAGTATGAATCAGATTAATTAATATCAATCTGACTGTGCTCACAGATCAGAATTAACAGCTGATTGTTTGGGGAACAGGGTAATGCAGTCCAAGGAATGCTGTAAACCCAAAAGGTACAGTCATGAGGAATCCTGTCATTGTTGCATGACTAAAGGAATTTACTGTTCAATTTATTTTCTTCAAGGAAATACTACTGAAGTACTCAACATTTCACACTCAGCCTGTATATCCCAGCTTACCTACAGTACAGTGATCTGGGCATTTATTAAAATGAGACATGGTCCAACTAGCCTCTCTTAAAAACTCAAGATGTTGCATGTGTAACAACTTTGAGACATCAACAGGAAGACCTGTTTTACAGAATGTGAAGAAATCCACTTTACTACAGTGGTGAGTGCCCATGCCTCTCACACGGGAGACTGGGGTTTGATTCCTGGCCAGGGAGGCAGTGGCACCATTTATGAGTTGGACTCAATGTTCCTTGTGGATCCCTTCCAACTCAGAATATTCTATGAACCTGTGATTCTGTGAAACATATCTGATTCAGCCACTTGCCTGTTCTCCTGGTTATTGAACTGAGAGGTTCTTCTGGTTTTCAGAATAAAACTGCCACTTTTAGGCATTTTTTTTCTATAAATCCCACATTTTCTGTATTTACTTTACTTGCCAGCCTGACTACAACCATCAGTAGTACCATAGATCAAATAGTAAGTAGGACTTCCCACAGCTTGCCTTTGTATACAAAGGTGTAAGAAATATGATTTCCTTTGCATTAAAATCTTTTCTAAACTCCATCTTTAGAAAATATCTACTGGAGTCTTTTGTAGACAGATGAAAGCAAGTCTTGGCTATGTTTCTAGCCAACAGGGTATGAATCAACTGTGATCCACATGTCTGACAGTGTTAGCACGGTGCTGAGTCCAATCTTACCCTGGGCTTGGGCAGACACTACTGCAGCTAGCTGGCTTCTGGTGATATTGGACAGTGGATATATAATTACACTGAACTACCCTGTTGCGTCAGATTCTTCCCTCATTTACACCAGTCCAGCTTCTTGGAGGTCAGCAGCTTTGAAGTGGTAAAAGAAGTATTTGGCTTGGTTCCTCAATTTTATGCAAATGTCCTATGTAACATCAAAAAAGGAAATTAAGAGAGGAGATGGAATAGCATTTAGAAATCAAGAGCAAAAAATGTCTGCCTGCTGTTTAATTCGGTAGTGCGGCTGTACAGCAGCTGTAGTTTAGCTGTTGAGGGAAGTTTTCTCCATAAGGTATTTCCAAGTTTGAGGTTCGAGGAAACAATTACAACTTTCATGTTTTACTTACCAAGAACTTAATGCAGAACTTTCGGTGCTAGAACAAGCGACTGCAATTTAAATAAGGGATGCAATCCATGTTCAAGCTGCTTTACCATGTATTTCAAATATAAGTATGAAAATGGTAGCAGTTCAGTTACCTGAACCATCAGGGTGACTCATTCCACCTAAGCTGGGAACCTAATATTCCCCAGACAGTGGACAATTTAGGTCCTCAACAGAGGAGCATATTAGTCTTCACGGCCAATACAGGTAGTTTACTGAAAATTTATGGGGGTGACTAATTTCTGAAAGACACTGAGTGGACATCAGGCTAGGTTCTAGCAAAGGTATACGTCTGGACAGGCACTGGAGTCTGGTCTTCATTGTCCTGATGTATGCAGGAGTCAGAAGAGTAAATGTTGTTTTGATGCTGTCAGTATTAGTTATACTCTGAGCACATCTAATAAATCCAGCCTCTCTGAGGTAGCGTGGCAGAGCCGCATTGTCTGCCTCTGAGTTGCAACAATTTAGACGCTTAATAAAGCAAAACTGGCTCTTCCTCATACGAGAAAAGCTTGAACAAAACTCTGAGCACAAGAGGCTGAATAGATTTTTCACCACCTACAATATTACACAGTCCTGAACACCGGAACAGGACATCATTTTGGACCTAGAGGCTGTTTTCATAAACATCCTAGATTTGTTGTAATCTCAGCACCCACGCGGTGAGAAGTGAAGTGATTCAGAGGATGTAAGCAAGGCACAGAGCAGGGGGAGTTGTTGACAGATGCCAGTGGGAAAGGAGAGGACTTGGGTGCAAAGGAGGTGACTGAAAAATGTCCCTAGGCACCCAGATTCTACGAAAGACAGAAATGGCCCAAATTCTCTGGCAAGCAGTGGTGGCACATTTCTACACCCTGTGACATGAGCCCATGGACACGTGCTCTATGAGAGGTGAAGTAACGTGTTGGACTTGCAGTGACCCTGGCTGGAGGTTAAGCACTGGTGTCTTCGTCCTGCCTAATACTGGGTGGTTTTACTTGACACTGAACATAACCAGAAAGGAACCCCTGCAGTGCAGGGTGTGAGGCAATTAGACGAATTGTTGCTCCTAAAATTGGATTTGATTGTGCAGGTCTTTTCATTCCTTCAGAGCTCGTGCTTGAGAATTAATATGGCAATTATCGATCCCTTTTGTATAATACGGACAAGGAGGTTCTAATCCTCAGAAGTGGATTTGCTCTGATGACACATAAACAAAACCCTGCAGGGAGGAAAGTAAAGCATAAAGAGGTGTTGACAAGCTTTAAACCACTTGGTTATGCAAACACAGATGCGGTAAAGGGCAAAGAGCAATGATTTTGCAAAAGTTGAAAGTGTGGGAACATTGGCGGTTGCTCTTTAATGAGTGTAACAAAGGAATGCTGGCAACTTCTCTCATTGACTTTACGTTATCAAGCTGAGTCAGTGATGAGTAATAAGATACACTAGTGGAAGTCTCCTTTAACATACCAGCTCTTTATATAAAGATATAAAGCTTTCTATGAAATATTAGGGTGGTCCAATACCACCAAAGAACAGTTTGCAAATGCAATGCATCATCATCTGCAAATCAGATCCACTGGGAGCTGGTTTGCTTGCTTATGGGCAAACTGGGATTAGGAGAGTAAAACAGGAGTGAGGTAGAAATCTCCTGAATAAGCTTGTCAAAAGTGTGATTTATGTAACTTTCCTTCCATGGTTGCCCAGTTTGACACATCTGTCTTGCTCTTATCTTCTAAAAATTAAGTTATTTGAAAGGGCATTTCCAAGCTGACATCCACAGTTGTGTCTGGGTGCTGTAGCTGTTCAGTCTCCACACTAGCACAGCTTGCCATCCTAGTTCTCATGTCAACAATTTGTGGTGTTAAGTCCATAGTACAATGTTTTGTGTTTCAGAGGAAAAAAAGAGATCTTGTTTATTTTTCCTGCTCTAAGTTTGTGTGTTTGCGTGCAAGGTTCCCAGCACTCATGTGATGGTACAGGCCCCGCACTCAACAGGCCAAAGAGGTTGTTTTTCAGGCAAAAGATAAAAGATTCCTGCAGCCACTCGAACACATTCCCCATGTATTGATTTCTACCTCTGCAGTCAGGTCCAAGCCTGGCATTTGTTGCAGACCCCATCAGATTTGCACAACCTATTTTTATCTCTCTTGACCTCACATGCCCCAAAGTGCTGATGAGCTAAATACACGTCCTGAACACTAGAATGCTGTTAGAAAATAACAATGCACGTGAGTTCCCATGCCTGAACTAACACAGGGAAAGGATCTGAGGGAACATTTGCTGTCCTTCTATGACCTAGCCAAAGGAAAAAGTAGGAAAGACCTTTTGCTATAGAATTTCCTTCCACTCTGGATCAGTCTGTTAAAATTATAAAGCTGATTACTTTAGAAAAGCTTCTTTTGGAGGAACTGGAGTGCTGATCTGCTTCTTCAGAGATTTAAGAGGAAAAGACTTTTTTTCTCGCTTTTTCTGTGTATATTCCCAAGTTGCAGCTCGATAATTCAAGCCAAGACATGCAAGGATCACATTCCTTGAGGGGTGCTCAAAACTATGCAGTCTATCAGTGAGTGAAAATCATTCCATTGCTACCTAGGCAGAGAACTGACACACAAACAGGGAGGTTTTTCTTTGGATTTGGCTGGAAGCTCATCTCCTCTGCTTTGCCCGGTAGTATGCAGGGACATCTAGTGGCTGAGCAATCCTGAGCACATGAGTTTGGGATCATGAATTACGTAAGGGAATAGGGACGCCTCATCTGGTAAGAAATTTATCGTGTTTTGACAGTTGATATCTGTGGTCATCTTCTGGGAAGATCACTTCTGTGGGTCAAGCCAGACATTGCTAATGTTGAAGAAAGTGTGACATTTTCTTAGATTAGATCAATACATTGGAGCGTTTCCTTCTTAGTCAGCCAGATGTTTGAGCAAGGTCCATCAAACCTGTTGCCTGGAGACAAAGCATTTTCCAAAAGTTAGAGATAGTATCTGGCAGTACATTCAGTGCCTTGGTTTTCATTCTTTCATTTCTCACAGACTGTGTCTTACACAGAGGTATAATGTAAGAGAAGGCTTAAGTATGTTTGATCCCTTTTCCCTGCTGCAGCCCAGGCTCAGAGCCCTCTCTTGGACACTTGAGAAGACCTAAGTAGAAGGTATCTCCTGATGCACTGCTGCCCACTTCACCCAGCCTCTCCGGGCTTTCCTCTTGCCTCCTGCTCTACTGCACTCTAGACCTTGGCTGAAGTCCATAACTGAATGTATGCTAACCTGAGGGGACAGACCTTGAGATTAGACTTGAATCTACACCATGCCTGCACATGTGCACCCACAGAGTGCAAATGGAGTTGGAATTTCTCACAAGTTCCTGCCCAAAACTGTTCCACTTAAGGCAGTGCAGAAATCAGGGAATTGTGGACATTCTGAGACCTTCAGTCTTGCACTGGTGTAGTTTCTGTAAAAGTAGCAGGGGAAAGCCTGGAGGTACAGTGTCATTCCTGCTGATTTCTTTGGTGCATTGCAGGAGTGATTCCCAGTTGTTAATAAAATTCTTAACATGATTATTCTTAAAGAGCTGTGAACCTCTGGGACTAACCACGGGAAAAGTTGAGCCAAGAAAGCTTTAATGGCAAGATCTGAAGGCTTTTCTTCCAAGGTCCAGGTAAAGGGGTATTTGTCAGGCTATGGGTCTGTATAATGCACACTTTTGAAATGTAACAGCTCAGCTAAAAAAGACGAACTTCTGGAATTTCTTTGTGAGACCCTCACAAAAGCTTCACCAGCATCTGTTTGCCCCTTTTTAGGGCTAGTTCTTAAGGTTTTTACCAATAACATTATTCAGTAACAGATGCCAAGACATCTCCTGAGACATTTTTTGAATAGGAACCTCCATCTGGCACTGCATCCTTAGAAGCTGTGACTTGGCTTCTTTGTCTGCAGGGTGGTTAATCCTAATGAGGCAAGCATAGCAATTTGCTGAGCAAAGATATATGCTTATCAGATCCTATTACTGAGCTGATTCTCTTTTATAATTATTTATTCTGACTTCAGTAGATGAAGAAATGTGAAAACACTTAAACCCAAAGCTTTCAACAAGAAGACACAACCTCACATTCCTGTGAGCAACTGAAAGCTGCCTATATGGAAATGGCTAACTATACGAGTATAGCTGTCCTGGTATATCCTGCCAGTTAAACTTCCAATTCTCTTCTTATCTCAAGATAAATGTCCTGATTTAAACTATGTTGAGATGAACTTCACAGAAAAGAAATATTTTTATACAGGGACAGCAGTGTCCGTAGAGTGAGAATTTTATTGGCATAGCTAAACTGGTATAATTATACTGGCATAATTATGCTGGTAATTTTCCCTGTGTATACAAGCTATGAGTCTCAAATTGTGCTTTACTGGCAGAAGAGCCTCCTTTGTTGGAGAGATTCTTTAGATCTGAATCAGGTCATTAATAAGTGCTTCAGCACTCAAGTCAATGCCTCATATTTTATAATGAGTTTTACCCTTTGCCTCCCAGAGAACTCCAACTGTTTTACACTTATAACAGACTCTACACAATCCCTAATCCTATGTTGATGGAAAGCCAGCACAGCAGAGAAGTAAAGCAGTTACTTCCCATCAGCATCATCATTGGTTATGTGGTCTCAGGGAGACTGAGCTCTCTGTTAGGAATCAGCAAACATCAGGAAATAGCAGCAGATAGCCATATATGTGGATTTGTTTCTTTGCTCTTTTATTTCTTCTCCCCCTTTATATTTGTGCAGCCTGCTTTGTTTGCTGCTACTGAGATTTCTGTTTGAAGAGGGACACTGTGTAACTTGTAGTACATACGAAGGCAAAAGCTATGCATGACAGTTTCTGAGAAGAGATGAAGACTCACAAAGTAATGATGTGAAATGCCATAAATAATGTGAAAAGAGATATCTTCAATGACAATGTCATCAGGACCAAGATGGACAGCTTCATGTGAAACATATCCATGTCAAGTTCATGAGCTAGTCTTCGCTAAATAAAGCCATATACACCTACCGCTTGACCTGAAAGTATGCAAACAGCCAAATAAATAACTTAAATTATTATTAGAGAATACAAAGCTCAACAAATATGGTAATTATATTTTCTATAAATAACAAAGTAAACTGACCATTGGTGCATTTCCTTTATTAATAATTATTGCAGAATGAAATGAATGAGAAACTATAGTAGGTTTTGCAGAATCACAGAGGAACTGATTTGATCTAATGGGGTCTAGTCTCCCTCTCATACAGGGCTATTGTCAACACTGGCTGTCAGCTGTGGCCTTGTCTGGGCAAGTTGTGAAAATCCCCAAGGATGGTGATTTTGCAGCATCTCATATTACATCTTCCACTGTTACCTTCTCAGTAACCCTTTTCCTTATGTCCAGACTGAACCTTCCCAGCCATATCTTCACAGAATCACAGAATCACAGAATATTATGAGTTGGAAGGGACCCACAAGGATCATCTAGTCCAACTCACCATCTAACACCTGTACAGAGACCGAAAGCACATCCCAGAGTGGTAACACAAACCTAGTTCCCTCACAGTCTAGCAGGCCACTCCGAGACGGAAGGGACCCGGTATCATCCAGCCCTACACCCCCTAGCTAGACCATGCCACTAAGCTCCTCATCTTGTGACCATTGATCATAATTATACCATTTGCTATTACCAAGAAGAGTTTAGCCACATTGTCTTTGCTACTGCTTGTTAAACTGCTTTGCAGTATGACTCTTCGCTCCATGGTCTCCTCTTCATCACATAAAATAACTCACTGTATGTTATGCTCTCTATCTCCTGGACCATTTTGGTAGCTTTCTGCTGGTTCCGCTCCAGTTTCTGCATATCTTTCTTAACTTGAGATTGGGAGCATCCACACCGAAGACACAATGTTCCCGGTGTGCAGAGGTGGATTCCAATTTGATCTGCTGGACACATTACTTCTAGTGCTGCCTAGGGTGTGGTTTGCCTTATTTTCAGGGAGAGCTTCCTCCTGGCTTGTATTCAGCCTGGTTTCTACCTGTTCTTTTCACCAGGTTGCTCCCTGATGCTCAGGGCTGGCTCACCAAGTGCAGAACATCACACTTTGTTGATATTCATAACATTTCTTGTTATCCCTATCTTCAGATTTATCAAGAATCAGCTTGAGTGAGGCTCTGTCTTTCAGTGTGTCAACCACTCAATTTCCTAGCATCTTCAAAATTGATGAGGAGTTTTTCTGTTTCATTATTCAGATAACCGATAGTGTTTGTTACTGACCAACATCTGGTTGATGGCTAGCGATCAACACATTGATCAGTAGCCTTTGAGACCAACAGGCCAGGCATCTTTCATGACACAGAGTGGACTAGAAATCCTCAGCTTCCAGATGAGAGGACTATAAAGAGTCAGAAGTCTTGGTGAAATCAAGTATGCTTTATCCATCACTCTCTCCTCATCAAAATAAGAAGACATTTTATTCCTGAAAGGAAACAGGTGAGTCATGTTAATTAGCAACCCAAAATGTGGGTGAATTCTCCATGGAGGTTTCTTAACCCTTTTCTGCCTTAGCACTCATAGTCTGAAGAAACAAAGAGAGGAACATAAGCGAGATGAAGAAACCCAATCAGAATGACAGATCACTGGGACAGTCTAGGTTAAAACTCATGTCTCTAGTAATCTGCACTGCTTCTTAGTGATGCAGTGCTGACCTTAATTATACCTGTTAACTGTAAAGCCCGAAGCCTGTCATACAGGTATGCTACAAGTGAGGAACTGCAATGTATGTACATAATTGTTTCCTTTGGAAATGATGTTAATGACCATTGTCCACTGAGTTTTAAATACTTTGTGACTTAGGAGGAGAAGTTTTGCAACATCAAGCCCAAGGCTCCTTAATTAAACTTGACTCTCATTTGGTTTGTATCTCTTCAAGAGATACTTGCAGGCCTCATCCTGAAAAAGTGGGACTTCAGGGTGATTATAAAATGAAAATACGACAATATAATCCTAATCTTGGAAGCAAAGGACTGAGGTTATCCAATATTCTCTCTCTAAAAGTCAATAGTTATCCTCTGTACTTTTCTCTTTTTTGAAGGTCCACAGCAGATTTTTCAAGAATATCATGGCAGTAACAACTTAGAGAATACTGTGAGGGAGCCACTTAACGTGTTTCATTAATATCTTCATCGAGATTTTAATCAATATTTATCTTCATCGAGATTTTAATCAATATTTTCCCTAGACAGAAACACAATAGTCCTTCTAATTGTACTATCCGATATTATGGCCTCTAATTCTTAACTTATATATCTTAAACAGTGCTTGAGAGCAATGCAATTTTTTTCTTTTTAGAAAAACTTCAATGTGTTATTTTTCAATATGTAAACTTCAAGCTTCATGAATTTTCAGAACCATAATCAGTGTGGTCTCATTTGTGAAACACTAAGGGAACTGAAAGCTCCAAGTATTTAATTTAAAATTCACCCTGAGAATTTAATCTTCATCTGTATTTTACTTTTTATTTTATTTTATTCTAAACGTACTAATGAATTTTCAGCAAACACTGCTAGGGTTTGACTTCTGCAATCAACTTTAATCTCTTCAGAGTGGCCAACCTGATGAAACACATGTAAGAAATTTGAACACATACATCTTCAATAACAGTGAGTCATCAGGATCATTACTGCATACAGTAAGGAGACCTAAAACCTGTCTCTGATTTTGTGGATCTATAATTCACAAATAGAATAAGTGAAATTTACAGTCCCAGCAGTATAAGGCATCTCAACAGATTCTGAGTCTAACATGGATTAAGAATTTCATTTTCACTATTTATGACATAATGTTTTCTTACTAAAGTAGGGAAGCCTTATTGTACTGAGCAATTTCATGTTTATTCACTGTAAATATTTCCAATAGAGTCCATCTGAATGACCCTCATTGAATGCAGACATTGGTAGGTGATTCAGATGGATGTCTGAAAGAGATGGACTCTGTAATTGCCAGTTCCTTCACAACATTTATGGAAGGATCTTAGTGAACCCACTCAGATGTAGACATCCATATTACAGATTGTTCACTTTAGGTGAGAGAAGCTATATTTTTTTTCCAAAGAAACTAGATTTGCCATTTTCTCTGCCTACTGGACAGGAAAATAAGATTGCTATTTCTTCTGTGAATTATAGCTTCTCGAGATAAGAAAGAAGAGTAAATGGCACTAGAGGGTGGAGATCTGCTGTTATCTTTACAAAGGTGTCATCTGCAACTTACAAGCTGAGGTCCAAGGAAGATTTACATCTCAGTGAACTAACTCCAGAACTGTTGCTACCTTGATACTTACAAAATATTTAAGTAAAATTAACATGAATGTTAATTCTGATTCTGAAAAATGATAGCCACAAGTATCAGAACTTCGAGGTTTGGAAGAGTGAAAGACTTGCTGTTCAGCTCTACATGTCTAATGCAAGGTGACTTCATTGCAGCATCAGATATGACACAATGGAGGAATAACTTCTTACCAGTTTAGGTGAACATGTTTAGGAAGAGATATTGATGTACTCGTACTGCAAGCAAAAAAAAAAAAAAATTAACATATTAGCTTCAGGTATAATTGGTTTTTAAATTGATTTTTACATCTAAAAAGTCAACATGGAAGGGTATTTTACACAAAAGAGTAAGGGCAACATAACGGATACTGAAAACAAAGAGGAAGAAAAAATATGTCAAGGCAGGTTTGTATTGCAGGTGAAGCATTGTGAACAATTGTGTTGGGCAAAATAGACAATCAAAGAGATTAGGAAATATAAGAGAACTGGCTGCTACCTTCAACCATGAATTTATGGAATGGAAGGACCATTCAGTAAGATGAAGAGAATGACAGGCTGAAGCTCTTTAGTGCAATGCTTTAATGAAGCATGCACCAGGTAAAGTTGGAGCCCTACAAAGCTCAGCTACCTTGTATCTCTTACTTTTAACACCTAAGTCTAAAATTCTGATGCTTGGGGTAGCTGTACTGCTTCCAAGTAAATCTGGAAGTGTCTACAGCCTCTAGGTATGTTATCTGACTTTTTGATGTGAAAACCCAATGAGTTATCTGAATAATGATTTGAAGAAGGGCATCCTCAGAACCTCATAAGATAGGGATTTCTTTGCCTGATCCCCAGAAAACTCAGTGTTACCTGCAGGTCTCTCTTGAGGGTTGCAGTCTAGTGGTAATTCTGAGCACATGGTTAAGCCTTAGTTAGTGTGATCTTAGAGTGGCTTTAGTGACTCATCTTCTTTTTACTAAATGTCTGAATGTGAATTTGATCTGGAAGGTGAATTTAAATTTCCCCTCTCCCTAATTCAGTGACCTAAACTAAACTGTGACCCAGAGAGCCATCCCTTCTCTTCTGTGTCTTCTTTCTCTTCTTTCCTCCTTCCAGCAGACAAATGACTTTTAATTACTTTCCTTTCCAACATGTGTGAGGAATAACTGTGCTGTCTAAGATCCCTGTCAGCTTGCTCCTAAGTGCACCTTATGTGAGGTGGTAAAGGCAAGTCTTATGAGACAGAAGCTACTGGGGAACTGGATGCTTTTCCCAAGTAATTTAGTGGAGTGGAGGGTAGCCTGGTTTGACTGGTTTTGTTTTTAAAGGATAGTGTTTATTTGGGCAATCTGTATGTTTGGTCTTCCAAGGACAAACGGATCATTGGAGAGATGAAGGGTCCGTGTTCTTTAGGGCTTTTCTAATGGATTGTGGGTGAGGTTTGCCACTTTGGGGGTTCTTTGTTCTTTAGGTCACTGGCACGAAGAGGTTTTTTGATGTTAACACAGAACAAAGTTCCCTGTGATCAGCTGCCTGTTTACCTCAAATTTACCCATGGCTGAGGCCCGTTTAGAACTAGAAGAAACTCCAGTACAGCAGGACAGTGAACTCTGGAGCATAAGTCTGTAACAAATCATCTCCCATTCAGAAAGAATGAGTTTATCCACATAAAATTTTCTGTCAGGTTTCTAGGCACCCTGAATGCTGGATCCCCAAATTTCTTGATCAGCAGGGAGAAAACTGTTGACCCTATTTTTATTGAGCAAATAAACACTATCTTCCTCACAAACATTTACAACATCTGGCTTGGCTTCCCACATTGCACAACTCTGCACTGCTGACTAATTTGTGTTTCTCTAATGCACAAGAAATCAAGAAAGAGATGACCTGCATTTTCCCTTAGGAGTGTCTCCCGGTGGTTAAGCTTTCCAACGTCAGGTCTTTCACTGCTTGTGTTCCGTTCTTGTGCAGCTTTTTCAGTGCCTCACAGTAGCACATTTTATGCAGTTTCCACATACTTTTTCTGGTTCTTTTTTTTGTCCCCCATAAGATTTCTTTAAATACGTATTTTTTAAAAAGTGTGGGAACAAATCTAGATCGGGTATTCTGGTAAAATCTTTCCATACTCCACTGCTCACACAACAAATTTACTTCTTTTTTGTTAATCTGTAAACTTCTCCTTCCTAATACAGTACAATTTAAAAATCTTACTATCAAATACTGAATTGGATTCTGTTGCATAAATATAGTTCTCTCCTTTGCAGCAGAAATTTCACCCATAAGAACCATCCAAAGTATTTATAGCAAATAATTTATTTAATTATTTTCATTCCTTCTCTGTTTGCTGTGTATTTGTTTACAACTTTTGGAACTGTTTGTTGCATATTTTATACATGAATGTTTCAATTCATTTGCTGTACAAGGGCTACTTGTGCCAACTGTGTCTCTGGCTGTTCAGTTGTCTCGTTTAAACTAGTTGGCATTTTTAAATGAAAAATAGACCTTGTCATGGGACTGCATGCTGAATTAAACAGACCTTTGCTCTGATCTACTTTAATCATTCTTCTATTTGTGTGTACTTATCCCCCGGAGAAGAAAAAATCAGAAATAAAACTAAAGGAATCAAGTTATTCTAATGAATCACAGTTAGAAACAGTTAGAAAAAAATGCTGATATACCCCAAATTTTCAATTTCTTAACATTTCCTTCTGTTCTTTGCAACATGACAATTTGTCACTTCAAAGTTTGAGTAAATGAAAATTAACTACTTTTTAAAGGAAATCAATAGTTATGGAAATTTTGAAGATTTTTATTCTTTTAAGGCAGGCATAAGCCACACATCTCCAGCTCCATTCCAGAGACATGGCTGGTTTCTGGAGTCTTGCTGTTTTCTGTGTATGGCCAAAGCCATTACACACAGAAGATGAGAATCAAACTTCAGCATGGCTACATTATCTTTTGTGTGATAATAAACTTGATATACTATTGAGATAAAAAACTTTCACAGAAAAAACCTGACAAATATTAAACATTAATAATTTTCAATATTTTTCTGAAAGAGGAAATAAATAAAGTGAGTTAATATTTTTTGGAAGCATTTTCCACTTCTATTTTTTTTATTTATGTATTAGGGAAGATCTTAAGGGCACTTCCAGAGGTGTAAGCTTATTTTATAGCTAAAATGCTGCTTTCAAAATATTGTGATCAATACATTTACCTGTCTCCTACTGTCTGGTCTTGGGCAGATCAGCTAAGCTCTGTAGCTCACATGGTTTGTGTAGAGTAGGAATTTAGCAGTTTCTGCCTTCTCTTTTTCTCTCTTTTTATTTTACTCTACACCCTTCCATGAGAAGGAAAGCCCAGATTTATCTTACTTATATTTCAGCAATTCAGGTGTCTGCACTATTTATGTATAGCCAAGGCAGAGAACCACTTCCAGAGGGCAAGTGGCTGACAAATGTCTGAAGCACCCTACATAATGTCCCATTGTTTATAGGAGAAGCATCAAGTGACTTGCTCCTAAATTAGACTTCTCAGTTAAATGTCTCAGGTCAGCTAAATCCACGGTGGACTTCCATTATTAAACACTACTTATTACAAAGACTCCTGATCTCCACCGGGCCTGCAAGTGAAATATGAATACTGACAAAATAGAAATAGAGCTTGTATCCAGCAAATGACAAAGTTGGTTAAAAAAGTTTTTTTAAAAAAGATGTTTTCCCCCTTTTTAATAGTATCTGAACAAAGACAACAGTACAGGTTCTTATGCTATCAGGACCTAATCTTTAAAAGTACATAGAAGTTATTTAAGCAAATCGTAAAATGTCAATTTGACTGGAATCAAAGTCGAATAGACTCAGCCAAAAGGTTACTGTCCACTTGTGTTCCTAAAATGCTCTGTTCTTGGAACAGGAAATGGAAATTATTGGGAAAGCTTCCTCGGGTGACAACAGTTTGTCAACTCTTGCCTGCCTGTTCTTAGACTATAAATCTTATCTTTTACAAATGAGGCTTTCAAAGTTCAAAGGATGGCTCTTCAAAATTCTGTGAAGTCAGGTCACCTTATCAGCACTGTCCTGTTTGAGCCACTCTTTACACGGTTTACTGTGAAGGCTGAACATGCAGGTTCAGAGCGCTTGATTTATTTCTCTGTCCCTACCTGCCCTGGGCTTGCGGAACTGTACAATAAAAGAGGATGATGGCAGACCTCTTTTCCAGCAAATGTACTTTTGAGAGTGTCCCTGTTAGGAAAATGTTCTCTTGCAAATATTTACTCCACTCTTGACTGAACCCTAAAAACAAAGGTTCCAACTGTGCAGGCTGAACTGGCCAGAGGCCACCCTGCGTTATCAGCATGTGTATATTTATGGGAGAAAGAGCATTGCAATGATTTACTTCTGATTTCTGGCAAAGTGAGCATATTTTTACTCCAAAATGGGCTTGAAAACTCAGTTTCTCTGCTTAAGTAATATGCAATTTTCTTTTCTGTTTACTTGGGGTAAGGGCAGTTCCTTCTTGCAGGATGGAAAACAAACACAGCTCCATTCTCATCCCAGACTGTCTCTCAGTGGTGGATGACAAACCATGCTGGATCATCAGCTATGGCAGAGACCTCCACATTCCACAGGCATTTACATCTCTGAGGTAACAAATCCCACAGTTATACATGAACATATATACATAAGAAAAACACGTACATACATACATACATACATACATATATAAGAAATCTTAGCAAGATAAAGGATGCCTAAGTTCTTGTTTAACTTTGGACCGATATCAAAGTGTTTAAGAAAATGCAGATGAAGGAAATCCACAACCAAACCTAAGCCCCAGGCTCCAAGAATCTTTGAGCTGAAGTTCTAAACCTTCACATAAGAACTTGGATATTTCCTATCTAATATCAAATTACTCTCATCAAATCCCTCCCACCTCACCTGTCTAGACAAGACATGCAGAGCACAAATGCATTCTGTCCTACACAAATTAACTGTCCTGTTCCTTCCCACAACACACCAACTTGCACCTAAGTTCACTGCCATAATGGCCAGGTCATTTCCCCTTTCTGTTTTCAGCATCTGTGTGTCAACACATGGAGGATCTCATATTGCAGCTAGGTAGAAGAAGGAAAAGAGTATAATGTCCTGATCAGGGTTGAGTGCCCACCTTTATCATAAACTGATCTATTCATCATGAGTAAGTATCATTTGATCTCAAATTAACAAGGAATAACAAAAGTCTTCTTAAACTTTGTCCAATACTTCTGTTCATCTTGTAAGTTCTGGGAGCTGAAAATTGTCTTGTGTATCAGAAATGAGCCCAAATTTTATTCTGGACTTTAGACATTATTACAGAACTTATGGTGATGTTGATGAAATGGCATTTGGGCAGGAGAAACTAAAATCCAAATATTTCAGTCACAGAAAGGTGATCTGCCAGAGATGTTTGGAAGTTTGTTCAATCTTTCTTAATTATTTTCACCTGAGATAATGTAAGAGTAAGAGGCTGTAATTTTACGTCCTTTAAAAATTATGGCTTTATGTTGAAACTGACATAATTTCGGTGTCTATTTATCTCTGGTTTTCTCTGAAGTTAGACATTGAAATAATGTTTCTTTGTATTCACAAAATTCTGTTTACTGGAAATCTAGGCTACTGTTTTCCAGAAATAAAGCACTTTAAAACATTATATATGAGAAAGAACTTGACCTCTGCACAAATATCCTTGTCTCCAACTAGATTCGATAAAGCCAGTGGAAAGCTTCTAAAGAGAGCTGTTGGATGCTCCTGTGAGTAAACCAAGATATATAGCCTCATAACTTTTTCTCAGCATGTCTTATATATTCAGTGAATTCCATTGTCTCCTTCCATAAGGATCCTTGCAAGCTCCTCTGTCAATAATACCAGTCATCAAATCCCAGTGGCCAAATTGCCTCAACCGTAATTGTCACCTCCTTTTTGCTTTGCTGTGTTTCCTCACCTGCCAACAACAATATATTTAAGACATAGCCTATAAAAACAACCAAGTAGCATGCAGAGAATTACCAAGTACTCTTTCTGTTTCTCTTGTTTTCACTTCTGTTCACGCTTCTTTATCTGATTTCTTTGCTACATTAAATCCCTGTGAAGAATTATAGAATAGTTTGGCTTGGAAGGGGCTCATCCCAACATCCCTGCCATGGGCAGGGACACCTTCAACTAGACCAGGCTGCTCAAAGCCCCATTTCACCCGGCCTTGAACTCTTCCAGGGATGGGGCATCAACAGCTTCTCTGGGGAATCTGTGTCAATGTTTTACCACCCTAATAGTAAAGAATTTCTTCCTTCCCTACCCTTTTTCTATTTAAAGCCGTCACCTCTTATTTTGTTACTATGTGCCCTTATAAAACAGGTCTCTCTCCAGATCTCTTTTAAGAACCCTTTTCACTTGGATGGATGGAGCGTGATGCCCACGGTACCATGGTTGTGGGTTCGATCCCTGGACCAGCATTTGCTTGGGAGTTGGACTAGATGATCCTTGTGGGTCCCTTCCAACTTGGAATAACCTGTGAACCTGTGTCCTTGGAACTTTCCCTTCTCCAGGCTAAAAATCTCCAACATTGTCAACACTCCTCTGTCTTAATAGGAGAGATGTTCCAGCCCTCTCATTATCTTGGTGAATCTCCTCTGGACTCAGTCCAACACCTTTCTTACATCGGGGCTCCCACAGATGGATACAGTACTTTCAGGTCTCATGAGAGTGGAGTAGAGGAGGAGAATCATCTCTCTCAACCTGTTGGCCACATTTCTTTTGATGCAGCCTGGGATACAGCTGGTTTTCTGGGCTGCAAGTGCACAGTGCCAGATCACACTAACTTCTTGCTAACCAGTTTACCCAGTTCCTTCTTCACGGGGCTGCTCTTGATCCATCGTCCAGCCAGCCAGTACTTGAAGCTAGTTGTTAGTCAACTGAGGCAGAATCCAGTGGAGACTATCAGCCCTGCAGGCAAAGAATTGTTTCTTGTTGAAATGGTCAACACATTCTGAAGGAAGAGTTTAGAATAACGATCACTGATATTGCTGCCACACAGGCGAAGACAAATTATTGTCTATGTCTTGCAATTATTTTTTTCCACATCACAAACAAAAGCAGGGGATATGTATGGATGTTTTATGGTGTGATAATCGCACAATCAATTACTTGTGCCTTACATTTTAAACGATAGGCAATTGCTGCACACCCACTGCTTTGTGTCTGATTGCTTAATTCATTTACTTAATTCATTTAGGCAGAAGAGTCCTTGATGGTTCCAGCTGTCTGGCTTTCTAGGCTGGAGTTACAGGCAATCAATTAGCTCCACAAGTCTGAAAAGCAGAAATGCATGTATGCCTTCAAATCCTGCTTATAACATTAGTGCAAGGCATTTGTTATAGAATAAAAATCCCAACCAGAGCATTTTGATCTCTTTTCAAAGTCATACTTCCTTCCAGGAGTCTGAGTGTTGTTTCTCAATAATCTCCATTTAGAGCAGTGAGTGGACAGACACCAAGGTAAAATGGCTCAAAAGCGCCATGCAAAGGGCACAGCATGTGTGCAGCAGCTTAGATGAGGCAGCCATTTATAGGAACATCCTGAATTTTAAGGTGTATCATAGAATATCCTGAGTTGAAAGGGACCCACAAAGACCGTCAAGTTTAAATTCTTGCCCTGCATGGGACAGTCTCAAAAAGTACATAATGTACCTGAGAGCACTGTCCAAATGCTTCTTGAACTCTGTCAAGCTTGGTGCTGTGATCACTTCTGGAGAGCCTGTTATAGTGCCCACTGACTCTTTCAGTGAAGAACCTTTTCCTACTACCCAACCTAAACCTCCCCTGACATTCCTAAACCTCCCTTCATGACATTCCCTTATGTCACCAGAGTGGAGATCAGTGTTTACCCCTCTGCTTTCCCATCATGAGGAAACTGTGGACCACAATGATGTTCCCTTTCAGTCTCCTCTTGGATGATGTAAATTACATTAGAGTGAACCCTGGTGGGTTTTCTATCCTCAGGGTCACATTACCTGGCCAAGATTGACTACACCAGGACCACACTGTGCTTTGAAGGGACCTGAGATCAGATAGAAATTTGCCATTCCTGAGATTTATAACATGGAAAGTTTTTCTGAGACCTGTGATGATGATTTCTGGAGGTGTTCAGGAATAGCTTGTCACAGCCTAAAAACCCGCTGTTAACAGGTTCTCCAATGTACTGGGTTTTGCTGTGGCTGGGTTTTTGGTAGTCGGGGGGCTATGGGAGAGGCTTTTCTTCGAGGAGTTGCTGGAAACCTCCCTCATAGCTCGCAGAGCCAATACCAGCCAGCTCCTGACTAGACCAGCCGCTGCCCAAGGCCAGGCCGATCAGGAGAGACAGAGATGCCTCTGACAACATGTTTAAGAAGAAAAAAAAAAGTTAGAACAAGAAGAAGACATGGCTGCCAGAGATGAGTAGTGAGAAGCTGTAACAGCAAATCCAAGCACCAAGGCCGGGGCTGAAGGAGGAGGAGGTGTTCCAGGCATCTCCCTGCAGCCCGTGGTGATGACCATGGTGAAGCAGCTGTCCCCCTGCAGCCCATGGAATGGAGAGAACCAAGGGATGCAGAGATCCACCTGTAGCCCATGGAGAGGGGAGCCCACACTGGAGCAGGTGGGTGCTGGAGGGAGGCTGCAGCCCGTTAGAGTCCACATTGGAGCAGAGTCCCAGGAGAGACCTGTGGCCTATGGAGAGGAGAGTCCACGCTGGAGCAGAACTCTATCTGGTAGGATGTGTGCTTTGGGATGGGACCACACTGGAGCAGCCAGGGCTGAAGGACTGCACCTTGTGGAATGACCCAGGGGCAGCAGAGTATGGAAGACCTGTTACCCCTGGGATTGGACTCACACTGGAGACAGTGATGAAAGACTTTCACCCATGGGAGGGGCCCTGTGGAATGCAGGGGAGTGGCCTCCTCCCCTGCAGTGAGAGAGTGGCTGTGGGTGAATCTCTGTCACCCAGTCATGGTCAAACAGCTGTATCCAAAAAGTCCACAAATACAGACGACTTTGCCACAGTCCAAATATACAGATGTCAACTTGGAGGGTGGGCAGAGGGTACTAGATTTATGCCACCCCATTGAGATCACATAGCTGAAGCACTTCCTTTAGGCATCTTGATATACTTTATTTGGGGTTAGGGACTTGACATTCCCAGCATACACTATGTGAGGACAGTTCAGGGAATTAAGTTACCTAGAGGGGGAAAGTCATCCTAGGTGGGAACAATTGCGCCTTTTGGAAATGCCACTGACTGTAGAAGACCTACAAGCAGACTGTGGTTGAATCTGGGCTGCCTCTTGATATCACAGGTTCACAGGTTATGCTGAGTTGGAAGGGACCCACAGGATCATCTAGTCCAACTCCCAAGCGAACACCGACCCAGGGATCAGGCCCATAAGTGTGGAACCATGGGCACCACACTCCATCCATCCATATGTCCTTGAAAGCAGGGCTGGAAGGCCGCTTGGGACATACTTCCCATGAAGAGGACGTTATTACATTTCTTTATACCCTTGACAATTTCATAGCCCCACCAGACATAGGAGTGTACCAAGACTGAAATATTCAAGAAAAAAAAATGAATTTGAAGCTGTCAGCAATTTGACAGAGTTTCTGTCTGGCTGATGGGAAGAAGTTCTACAATAGCAACTCTGTATTGCACGTATTAATTGCATGAAATTTTACAATTTCAGCAAGTGATTTGGCATAACAATGTCACAGCCCTCAGACATTGTTTGTCACAAGATAATACCTCCCACTTGGAAGAGCCTCAGATCCTTTATGGTACTTATTGGAGATTAATGCTTTAGAATTTCTGTAGCAGTGGGAGAACAATTTCCCATGGCAATGTTTTACTTGATCAGCCCAATCTCTTTAAGTGTGTGTATTTGATAATCTTTTTTGACTTGAGTTGGCTGCTAAAAGCCCATGGCTGTGTAGAGAACACCTTACAATTATTCAACACCTTTCATCTGGAAGCCTTAGGGCTTTGCACATATTAATAGCTATATTAATAATTAATAACATTAATAGTAATGCCTCTCCCTTTATCAATGTGGGAATTAACACTTTAAAAGGTTACCGAGTTTTTAAATAAGGATGTCTGAAGTTGAGCCCTGTTTAGATGAAGGGAATTGGTGTTGCCATAATTACTGCATAATTGCTGTGCTACAAACACCCAATGAAGACAGACAGCTCCAGTACTAATAAGGGAGTTGTATTACTGGACTACTATTGCTAATGCCAAAACACCCACAGATTTCTGCCTGCTTTTCCCATCCAAGTATGGACCAAAATATTAGTTTAACTTCCAGAGGTTAAAATCATTCACATGCTTCAGTGAAGCTGATTGGACAGAAAAATTCCATAGTCATAAACCAAACTTAGGGTTAAGTAAGGACAGTATTGAAGTGGTTGCTAATGATAGTCAGACACTGATTACTGACACAGTTATCCTTGGATCAGTGAGGATCCCCCGCAGTGGTGACTTCTGGAGACCTCCCTGCATATCTTCTAGAAGTTGGAGTTGCAGCACAGGGACCTGAGGAAGATGAAGATGGTGGACTTGCAGTTTATTGCTCCAAGGATAAAAGCCCTTAGGCACCTGTGAGGAAACCTTAACAACAAAGCATTAAGCATGCACCTAAACACCCTTTGAATAGATTGTAATGAATGGAAGTGTAATTTGAGGGTGAGGGGAAGAGGGCAAGGTTCCAAGTACAAAAGACTGCCAAAGGCAGTACAGGAAAACCCACAAATAAACAACCAGGGCTCGTCTCTTCATAGAGTCAAGAGGATGTTAGAGAGCGAGAAGGTCCTCCTGGTCATATTGCTTGATGCTGACACAGCACTAAGAGAATGTAGAGGGTTCTTGAAGTAGTACTATGTATTATTAGTAGTACCCACTCATTATTGTACCTAACACCAGTTCAAACAGACATCATAGTATGTGTTTATGATGTCTCTCCCTTTAAGAACTTCACTGTGCATCCCCCATAATCTTTCCCCTTCCCAAGCAGTCCTGTGGTGTGTGTGGCTAAGCAGCACATGATTGAAATAAGTTAAAGAGAGTAATTAACAGAGACCACATCAGAGTTGTTGCAAAAAGTGCAATGTGTTTATTCAGCATCGTGTCAACTAATTCCTAATGAAAGGGCACTGCACAGCAGAGTGCAGGACCCCAGTGGTCAGAAATAGTTCCACTTAAATGTTATTTACTTATAAAGAGCTCAGTTCTAATTAGGGGTATGGGAGCTGGCAAGGATGAAATCAAATCCTTGCCCCATGCTGGTGCCCAAAAAGTCTTCTAATAGACTCACAAGAACTTTGTTGGATTTGGTTTGTATGTTTTTCTGCTTTCTAAACTTCCTTCTTTTGCCTGGGAACTGGAAGTAGGAGAGAATGAAAGTTCATTACAAAATTTGGCTCTGTGGTATTAGCAGAAACCTCATGCACGGACGGAAAAGAAAATAAGTTGCCTGATCTCATAAGATGTTGTAGAGCATTGACAGCTAAACAAACTTTGATTCCTTGTGCTAGGCTGGAGGCAGTAGAAACTAAAAACTCCTTTGTTTTGCATGATATATTTGCAGTCTATTTATGGTACTTACAAGAACCCTGAATATCACCATTGCTATGTTTTTCATAAATATTTATTCCCTCAGCATCCCAGTAAATGAGAGGCGTATTACCCCCTATCACAAACAGAGAGCAGAGACTCATAAAAATGTTAAAGTACTTATAAGATGCAGACAACCTTAAAGGCACCCTGATGCTCTTGAAAATTGTGTTTAGCTGGCTAAAGGTTTTGACTCACAACATATTTACATGGGGACAAGTAAAGGATAATAGTATATGACTACCCCCTTGCTCCTCTGCTAGACATGCACACTCCCACCACTGAAAAAAACAACTCTGGGCTACACATTCTAGATTATATGCTTATGTGCCAGAGATAGTGACCCTTCAAGGAAGTATCTGGGCATAGTAGATGTCTCAGGATATATTAAAAGAGATGGAGAGCTGGAGAAGAGTCACATTCCTAGAAAACCAGAGTGGAAAGGGTAAAAGTACATTCATCCTACTAGTGGCTTTGGTCAGTTTGGCACAACTACTTGTTTGTATCATGTTTCTGGCTGCACTTAGCCCTCTATTTTAGACCTTCAGGGTCTAAGCATGTGATTTCTCTGGTGAATGAGCTAGTCGAAATAGATCCCACCTGCTACTACAGGATTTATCCTGTGGAGGTGAATCCTGAGAGTAGAGGAGAGTGATGAGAGTCACCTGCCAAGTATTTGCAATCCACAGGGTGAGAACCCTTGGGTCAGACAAAAGCAGAGGGCTCTTTCAAGCTATCAGAAAATTTGGCAAGATGATGACAGGATATAACAAAAGAACAACAAAAAAAAGTACCAATTTATGCTTGCACTTCTGACTCTGAGCATGTTTGTCAAAAGACTCATGAACTACGGTTGGAAGAACACTTCTGTCCTGTAATCTGATAATTTCCCTTTTATAAGCTTGTTCATTGTGTTTCCCTTTGTACTAGAGACAGGGAAGTGTGAAACCTGTCAGTTCTCCTTCCCAGGATGCAGCATGAACTTTCTCTTCAGTTAGTTATGAGCCAGGCTGATTCACCCCCACGTTTCACTTTGAGTCTGAAGTTGAAACAATCCCAGCATTTCAACACAAATCTCAGTCATGTGCAAATGAAAGTGCCAACTGGTGTCAGTTAACCAGTATTTTCTTATTACAGTGACATTCATGAGTGTCTGGGAGTCTGTGCATGCTTGGCAGTGCCTGTCCCAGACACTCTGTGTGCACTGAGGGCTATAAGATCTCCTAAATCCCTCAGGTCCTAATGACCATTCAGTCAGTTTAAACCCAGACCAGATTGACTACATGAAACCCATCACGTTGCAAACTGCAACAGGACTGCCTAATCTTTTAAGAATCTGTCAGTTTGACCTGAGAGTACCCAGACTCCCAACTGGAACCCCTATATGTGCCCAGGAGGGTCTTTTCTGAGGGAGACGAATGACAAACTTCCATCCAGACCCCTGTGGTAATACAGAATTAGGTGTTCTTAAAAAATGCCGTAAAGGGAGATGAGTGTTGGTTTGAGAATTACAGCCGCCTCTGTAATCTCCTAACCAGGCAGGGAAAAATCAGCTGTAGGTTGATCTCCCTCTTTGTCTGTTTTGAAAGGCTGGATACAGAACAGTGGAATATCAAGAAACTCCTGAAACATAATATTACGCACACAAAACCACACCAAAAAGAATCAATGTCTATTTTTAGTTTTTCTTTTCTGTCAATCTAAGCACTTTAGATGTTTCTCAGTTTTTCAGGTGGCAACTTGGCATATGTTCTTTTATCTTTGCCTCCAAAAGAGCCATCTCTGGAGCAGAGTCCGAGACTCGAGGAATTGCATTGATAGTTAGCAACAAAGCAGGTTTTTTTTGGTTGCAGCAGTAAAACTTGAATGCAGCAACTTCAGCTGCAAATGTTCTGACCAGGAAGGGCATTAGGCAGCCTGAGGATGCACATCTGGAAAACCTGCACTGCAACTTTCAGAGGAGCATTTCCAGCAGCACCACCACTCAGATCTATCTGTTACATAACCAGATGAGGAGCCCCGTCAACATCACTGTCTCCTGACTTACACTGGCACTGCAGAGAATTCCTATGGCACTTACCCCGTGAGAAAAAAATAAATACAGTTATACCTCCTCCATCGCGAGGAAAGGGACAGGCGGCAGCCCTCGCGAAATATTNTGCGGGTGCGCGCCAGGGGAGCTGCGCACCAGGGGACCCTGCCACCGGCGCGGGACTGCCGCCCTCCCAGCACACAGCTTGTCTCACTTTCGTGAGGCAGGCTTCCCGTTCAGGGACCAGGGGTACGGTGCTGCCATCGCAAGCCCTCCTCCCCGCAGGGCGGGGTGAGTCCCACCCCACAGGCACCGTGTCACCGCCTCTCGGCAGAGGAGAGTCAAAGTGCGCATGCGTCAGGCAGCTGGGGTCGCAGACGGCTGAATCATATTTGCGAAAAAATTGCTTTGCAAATGGGCGAGGTCGTGAAGGAGAAGTCGCGATACAGAGAGGATTCACTGTAGTCCGAAATGTCTGGATTTGATTATAGCTTATAATGTTAGATCCTGGAGACCTCAGCTGAGGATGTCCTACAGATCTAATTGCCCAAGTAGTCTAAAGAAAGGGTGAAGGAATGGAAGAAAGGAAAACAGATCATCTCCATTTCCCAGATGCGTTGCTCATATGTGAGAAAAGCACAAGGAATGAGTGGCAAGCTGAGGTCTGAATCATCCATTTGGAGGACCAGCCCATCACTTGAAATAAAATGCTCCAATTTCTGTTTTTCCTTTTAGTTGGAATAAATGGAAGTAGCAATTTATCAGACTTGTGCATTTTACAAAGCAGTCACCTGATATATGTGTTGTACCTGAGAAACAACTGCCTGAACGCCCCACCCCCCCCCCCCCCCCCCCCACCTCAC